>JAREIS010000708.1:0-49365 GCA_030060385.1 Muscicapa striata striata | reverse complement strand
ATTTCCCCAAATCAATGACTACAGTGTGATGAAAAGAACAAGCTTCTGACTGCTCAAACCAAGAGCCTTATTTCCACCTGTTCAACAACATCTCTGTCTGTCAGCAGAGTCCACCACAGAGGAGCAGACAGACTATATTTAAATCAATCAAAACTTTATTTCTAATTGAATTCAGCAAAAATGAAACTATCTACAGGAAGAACTATATACATCAAGAAACATGTCTGTGCATTGCCCATGCTCCAAGATCCATCTGAGTGTGTCCTGAGAAGCAGACACACTCATATATAGATGGGAAAATACAGATCTGGAGTAAGTTCCATTCTGCAGGTTGGGCATGCTCCGACAGTCTCCAGGGCGACAGGGAGGCACTCGCTGCAGAAGAGGTGGCCACACATGGTTGCCACCAGCTGTCGTCCACTTTGCACAATCTGGAAGAAAGAAAACCACAACACGTTTTGGGAGAAAGAATTGGAGTTTGCTGCTCCATTGGCACCAGACAAATGAGGCTTTAGTGCATCTGAAATCAGAAGAGCCAGGAATCCACAGATCTGCCAGCATCACTTCACCAAGAAGTTACGATTCTCTAAAGCCCACAAAAAAAAAAGGTTTTAAGCTACTTATCAGTGGCGACTCCTCAGATCTCTCCTTCCATGACTTTGAACTTCATTCTGCTGGCCTCTGTAATTCTTCCTGCCTCATGCTTCTCGCTTTGGGGAGCTCAGGAAATCCAGTTTCATTCAAGCACTAAAAGTTAAACTTGTATCCAAAACGGTAAAGATCCAGGCTGAAGCCATGATGGAAAAGCCGCAGGTACACGTGGTGATGAAATGGCTGGACTTCTTTCTTCCACCACGCGGGCCTAGGTCGAGCGGGCGAGCCGGGCCGAGCCCGGCGAGCGAGCCGGGCCGGAGCCGAGCGAGCCGGCGAGCCGGGCGCCGGGCCGAGCCGAGCCGAGCCGAGCCGAGCCGAGCCGAGGCCGAGGCCGAGGTCGCTGGGCCCCACCCCGGGGCCATCCCAGATCCGGGCCCTCCTGCCCCATGTCAGGGCGGGGCCGGGCCCGCCAGGGCCAGAGCCGAGTCCATTCCGGGGCCTTCCCGGGGCCGAGTCATCCCGGGGCCGGGCTAGGTCCACCCAAGCCTTGCCGGGGCCCTTGCTGGGGCCGGGGCCTGCGAGGCCGGGCCGGGCCCCATGGCGGGGCCCGGAGCCTCTAACCTCCTCTCACCTGCCCAACTGGAAAGCAAAAAAGAGAAACTAACTTTATTTCTCTGGGATTCGTAAAAACGAAACAGCGTTCTAATTGGTTTTCCTGGGCTGTCAATCACCAACCCAGGTCTCCGATTGGTCCCCGCAGCCTCAGGGAGGCTCCCAGAGAAGACCCCTGCTCCCTTTGTCTTAAGAGCATGTGCGTTCCAGGTGGCTTCCATGGGGATGGGCCACCATCCCCCACGCCCCCACGCTCCATGTGTCCCTGGCACACTTGTGGAGCTTCACAGCAAGGGCTGTGCTTCCAGCCAGCTGCCCACAGCATCCCACATCAGCCAACTGACTTGTGCAGCCCTCCACCTCTGGCATCCTCCTCCTCCTCCCACAATGCAGAAAGGATGACAACAGGATCCTTACCTCTGAGTAACAATCCATGCAAACTGGACACCTAATGACAACTCCTTGCTGTGCAGTAGAGGCCACAGAGCTAGAAAGAACATGCAGCTGTTAATATCACCACACTTCAATGGTTATTGATACGTAAAATCTCTCATAATCACACAACAGCACTGACTAGCCTTTGACATTTCCTTTGAAGAAGCCTGCTGTCTTTAACACACTGCTTGCTGCATTTAATGAGGATTTGGGGTCTCCCTGCCCTGAGGGAAAGAGTGTCCTGGTTTTCACTAGGAGAAAGGTGCATTCAGTCACCCAGCTCTGGAATGAGAAGTAACAGCAGACTCTAGTGCTGGCAGCTTTGTGTATGGCAACTTTGACTTCCAGGAGTTCATCAGTAACAGTATTGTGGCCACAGCACTGAGCTGTAGTTCCTCTGGGAACCATTCCCCCCAGAATACTAACTACAGACTAACATGGCTCTGGCAGGATCCAGCCCTGGGAAGGATCATTTGGTCAATGGTAAATGCTGCAGCACTGAGCTCTTTCAGCCTTAGCTAAACAGAGCAGGAAGGCACATTCAGTAAGAGAGAAGCTTGAGACTGGAGGAACAAAGTATTCCTTTTTAATAGTGACCCAGTGGTGGGATTTGTTCACCTACAGACTTAACAACCAAAATCAAAACATCTACAAATTCATTGACAAAATGCATTATGGTTTAGAATAGTAGAAGCCCTTAAGGCAGCAAATTTAGGACCTGACACCTAAAAGTTCCAAACTCAACTTCTCTCCTAAAATGCCATTCCAAAAGGCTCAAAGCTCACCAGCTTTATTAAAACCTGTGTGTTTCCCCCACCCCCAAATACCACTTATACCATCATTCTCATGTTCTTTATCTTCCTTAGTGACACAGACACCTGGTTTAATTTAATCAGTCGAATGAATTGCATCTTTCCTATCCTGATGGATTGCTGCTACAGCAGGACTTTGCTATTTCTCTGCAGAATAAGGATTTTCCTGTGCAGGCACCCAATTTGAGCTGCAAGATCTCCATCACAGAAGCAAACAAATCAGGGCTTGTGACATCCAACACTGGCCATAAAAGCATGACCTCCACAACCACCTGTGTGTAAGTCTACCTTGGGAAGAAGGGCTCCAGCTGCAGGAGAAAGGCAGCCAGCTGGCACCATTCCAGCAGGGAATCTCTGCTGCAATTTGCCCAGCTGCTGCCTGCTGGCCCCATGATGCCTCATTGATAACAATGGAAGTATTTCCATAGCTAACATGGACAATAGAACTCGTCAGAAAAAGGAATTGCAATACTGAGCTATGGCCTGTGACCAATCCCCCTTCCTTCCATACCCCCACACTCATCCCTTAGGTCTTGTGCAAACTTGTACATCTGCCTTGAGCAGCCTCTTTCTCCCCAACTGCAAATGACATCATCTGATCATCGTGCAATATTGGGAGAAGGAGGGAATTAAGTAGAGTAGGGAAGGCTTGAAATATAAACCAGATATAGCAGTATAACTTGGTCCTACAGAGAAAAGAAAAGAAGGCACAAAATTCCGTTTTGGTAGGGCATGAGCCCCACATACATACTCTGAGCTTTGAGTGTCCTCCTCCTCTGCTCCCTGTTCTGCAGGGGCTGAGTCAGCCACAGGTGCTTCATTGGCTCCTCTTCCTCTACTAGAGCCATCAAGCTGGTCGTGGCTGTTCACTGTGACATTTCTTCTTTCTTCTTCATGCACTGTAATTTAATTTTCAGAAGTGACATCTATTCTTGTTTCTCTCCATGGAGCTACACTTGAAATCAGTTATCAAAATAGTCAGTAAAGGACTCTATTCAGCTGGTTTAAACACCAGCTTACATGAACTACTTTCCCAAAGTGTAAGGCTGAACCCTTCCAGATATTGTGACTACTCTGCTATATTGGATATTTTGAATATTTTCAAGCCAAATCAATTGGAAGGGAGATTTCATCCATCAAATAGACAGGAATTAACAAACAAGCACTAAGTGATGTCCGTAGGACAGAAAAACAAATTCCTTGTTGGTAGAATTGCCTTGTTAATGTTCAGGCCAGGACATGCTTCAAGGAGCTCAGACCCAGGGGAAGGTTAACAAAGCTCAGGGAGAGGAATGCCCACTGAGAGTGGACACAAAGAATGCAGAGTTGAGGAGCCAAAAGGACATCTGGCACAACTCCCAAGATAAGGAAGAAACTATGAAAGCCAGCTCTCCTAAAATCAGCTCTGACTGGCACAAAGTATGAAACCTAATGATTTCTCCCAGACTTAAGATGCCACCACTTAGAATCCGAGCCACTTTTGGTAAAAAAATGTCCTCCTCCAAACTTCTATTAAGATACTGGGATGGTGTGTTTTTTTTTAAAAGGAAAATGGCAATGTACGTGTCCAGGACCCTTGGCCTGAGACTGGGTGTCTGACAGATAAAATTTCAAAAGGACCAGGATTTCTCCCAGACTAAAGAAGGCAACACTAAGAACCATGACCACTTTTGGAACGACAATGTATTCCTCCAAAGAGGTACTAAGAAACTGGGAGGGTGTGCTTTTATTGAGAAGGAACACGGCCAATGTTTGTGTCCAGGGCCCTTGCCATGAGATTGGGTGCCTGAGAGCTAAAATTTCGAAAGGATCAGGATTTCTCCTAGACTAAAGATGCCACCACTTAGAACCCTGGCTACTTTTGGACAGACAGTACCTCCCTCAATATTGGTATTAAGAAACTGGGAGGATGTAGTTTTTTTCAAGAGGGAAAATGGCAATGTTCGTGTCCAGGGCCCTTGGCCTCAGACCGCGTGCCTGACAGCCAAAATTCCGAAAGGATCAGGATTTCTCCCAGACTAAAGATGCCACCACTTAGAATCCTAGCTACATTTGCAGAAAAAATGTCTGCCTCCAAACTCGTATTAAGAAACTGGGATGGTGTGTTTTTTCAAAGGAAAATGGCAATGTACGTGTCCAGGGCTCTTGGCCTGAGATTGGGCGTCTGATAGATAAAATTCCAAAGGGATCAAGATTTCTCCTAGACTAAAGATGCCACCAGTTAGAACCCTGGCTACTTTTGGAGAGACTGTATCTTCCTCCTAAATGGTATTAAGAATCAGGAAGGGTGTGGTTTTTTTACAGAGGGAAAATTGCCAATGTTCATATCCAGGGCCCTTGGCCTGAGACTGGGCGTCTGAAACTTCAAATTCCAAAGCAATCAGGATTTCTTCCAGACTAAAACTGCCACCACTGAGAACCCTGGCTGTTCATGGAGTGCCAAAAGCCTCCTCTAAAAGGATATTACAAAAGTGGTGAAGTGATCTTTATTTCACAGAGAAATAGGCCCTTCTTTGCATGCAGGGGCATGGTCCTGAGACTGGGCTTCGGCCTGCTAAAATACCATACCTACTGTTTTCTCCCACACTAAGGATGCCAGCAGTTAGAAGCCTGGCTACTTTTGGAGAGACCAACACTACCTCCAAACTGGTATTAAGAAACTGGGAGGGTGTGGTTTTTTTCAGAGGAAAAAATGGCCAATGTTCTTATCCAGGGACCTTGGCCTGAGACTGGGTATCTGATATCGAAAATTCGAAAGGATCAGGATTTCTCCCAGTCTAAAGATGCCACCACTTAGCATCCTGGCTACTTTAGGATAGACCAACACTACCTCCAAACTGGTATTAAGAAACTGGGTGGGTGTGGTTTTTCAGAGGAAAATGGCCAATGTTTGTATCCAATGGTAATTCGCCTGAGACTGGGCGTCTGACAGCTCAAATTCCGAATGGATCAGGATTTCTCCCAAACTAAAGATGCCACCTCTTAGAACCCTGGCTACTATTGCATATAATTGGCCTGAGACTGGGCGTCTGACAGCTCAAATTCGAAGGAATCAGAATTTCTCCCAGACTAAAGATGCAACCACTGAAAACCCTGGCTACTTTTGGAGAGACCAACACTACCTCCAAACTGGTATTAAGAAACAGGGAGGGTATGTTTTATTTCAGATGGAAAATGGCCCATGTTTGTAGTCAGGACAATTGGCCTGAGACTGGGCATCTGACAGCTAAAACTCCGAAGCAATCAGGATTTCTCCCAGACTAAAAATGCCACCACTGAGAACCCTGGCTGTTCATGGAGTGCCAAAAGCCTCCTCTAAAAGGATATTACAAAAGTGGTGAAGTGATCTTTATTTCACAGAGAAATAGGCCCTTCTTTTTTTTGCAGGGCATGGCCCTGAGACTGGGCATAAGCCTGCTAAAATTACAAACCTAATGTTTTCTCCCAGACTAAAGATGCCAGCAGTAGGAAGCCTGGCTACTTTTGGAGAGATCAACACTACCTCCAAACTGGTAGTAAGAATCTGGGAGGGTGTGGATTTTTTCTGAGGGAGAACGGCCCATGTTCGTAGCCAGGGCGATTGGCCTGAGACTGGGCGTCTGACAGCTCAAATTCCGAAGGGATCAGGATTTCTTCCAGACTAAAGATGCCACCAGTTAGAACCCTGGCTACTTTTGGAGAGACAGTGTCTTCCTCCTAAATGGTATTAAGAAACTGGGAGGGTGTGGTTTTTTTCAGAGGGAAAATGGCCCATGTTCATAACCAGGGCAATTGGCCTGAGACTGGGTGTCTGACAGCTCAAATTCCCAATGGATCAGGATTTCTCCCAGAGTAGAGATGCCACCACTGAGAACCCCGGCTACTTTTGGAGCGACCAACACGAGCCCGAAACTGGTATTAAGAAACTGGGAGGGTGTGGTTTTTTTCAGAGCAAAATGGCCTATGTTCGTTTCCAGGGCAATGGGCCTGAGACTGGGCATCTGACAGCTAAAATTCTGTAGGGATCAGGATTTCTCTCAGAGTAAAGACGCCACCACTTAGAACCCTGGCTGCTATTGCAGATAAAGTGTCTTCCTCCAAACTGGTATTAAGAAAATGGGATGGTGTGGTTTTTTTCAGAGCAAAAATGGCCTATGTTCGTGTCCAGGGCCCTTGGCCTGAGACTGGCCGTCTGAAACCTCAAATTCCGAAGCAATCAGGATTTCCCCCAGACTAAAAATGCCACCACTGAGAACCCTGGTCACTATTGCAGATAAAATGTCTTCCTCAAAACTGGTATCAAGAAACTGGGAGGGTGTGGGTTTCTTCAGAGGAAAAAATGACCAATGTTCTTATCCATGGACCTTGGCCTGAGACTGGGTGTCTGACAACTAACGCTCCGAATGGATCTGGATTTCTCCTAGACTAAAGATGCCACCACTGAGAACCCTGGCTACTTTTGGAGAGAATGTATCTTCCTCCTAAATGGTATTAAGAAACTGGGAGGGTGCAGTTCTTTACAGAGGGAAAATTGCCAATGTTCATATCCAGGGCCCTTGGCCTGAGACAGGCCGTCTGAAACCTCAAATTCCGAAGCAATCAGGATTTCTCCCAGACTAAAAATGCCACCACTGAGAACCCTGGCTGTTCATGACTGCCAAAAGCCTCCTCTAAATCGAAATTAGAAAAGTGGTGAAGTGATCTTTATTTCTCAGAGAAATAGGCCCTTCTTTGCATGCAGGGGCATGGTCCTGAGACTGGGCTTCGGCCTGCTAAAATTCCCAACCTAATGTTTTCCCCCACACTAACGATGCCAGGAATTAGAAGCCTGGCTACTTTTGGAGAGACCAACACTACCTCCAAACTGGTATCAAGAAACTGGGAGGGTGTTGTTTTCTTCAGAGCAAAAACGGCCTATGTTTGTTTCCAGGGCAATGGGCCTGAGACTGGGCGTCTGACAGCTCACATTCTGAAAGGATCAGGATTTCTCCCAGACTAAAGATGCCACCCCTTAGAATCCTGGCTACTTTTGGAGAGACCAACACTACCTCCAAACTGGTATTAAGAAACTGGGAGGGTGTGGTTTTTTTCAGAGGAAAAAATGGCCAATGTTCATATCCATGGACCTTGGCCTGAGACGGGTGTCTGACATCGAAAATTCGGAAAGGTTCAGGATTTCTCCCAGAGTAAAGTTGCCACCACTTAGAATCCCGGCTACTTTGGCAGAGACAATGTCTTCCTCGAAAATGCTATTAAGAAACAAGGATGGTGTGGTTGTTTTCAGAGGGAAAATGGACAATGTTTGTATCCAGGGTAATTGGCCAGAGACTGGGCATCTGACAACTCAAATTCGGAGGCATCAGGATTTCTCCCAGAGTAATTGTTCCACCCCTTAGAACCCTGGCTACTATTGCAGATAAAATGTCTTCTTCCAAACTGGTATTAAGAAACTGGGAGGGTGTGGTTTTTTTCAGAGGAAAAATGGCCTATGTTCGTGTCCGGGGCAATGAGCCTGAGGTTGGGCGTCTGACATATAAAATTCCGAAGGGATTAGGATTTCTCCCAGTATAAAGATGCCACCACTGAGAACCCTGGCTACTTTTGGTGAGACCAACACTACCTCTAAACTGGTATTAAGAAACTGGGAGGGTGTGGTTTTATTCAGAGGAAAATAGGGCCAATGTTCTTATCCATGGACCTTGGCCTGAGACTGGGTGTCTGACAACTAAAACTCCGAATGGATTAGGATTTCTCCTAGACTAATGATGCCACCACTGAGAACCCTGGCTACTTTTGGAGAGACTGTATCTTCCTCCTGAATGGTATTAAGAAACTGGGTGGATGTGGTTTTTACAGAGGGAAAATTGCCAATGTTCATATCCAGGGCCCTTGGCCTGAGACCGGGCGTCTGAAACCTCAAATTCCGACGCAATCAGGATTTCTCCCAGACTAAAACTGCCACCACGGAGAACCTTGGCTGTTCATGACTGCCACAAGCCTCCTCTAAGTGGAAATTACAAAAGTGGTGAAGTGATCTTTATTTCACAGAGAAATAGGCCCTTCTTTGCATGCGGGGCATGGTCCTGAGGCTGGGCTTCGGCCTGCTAAAATTCCAAACCTAATGTTTTCTCCCACACTAAAGATGCCAGGAGTTAGAAGCCTGGCTACTTTTTGAGAGACCAACACTACCTGCAAAGTGGTATTAAGAAACTGGGAGGGTATGGTTTTCTTCAGAGGAAAATGGCCCATGTTCGTAGCCAGGGCAATTAGCCTGAGACTGGGCGTCTGACAGCTCAAATTCCGAAACAATCCTCGATTTCTCCCAGACTAAAGATGCCAACCCTTAGAACCCCGGCTACTATCACAGATAAAATGTCGTCCTCGAAACTCGTATTAAGAATCTGGGAGGGTGTTGTTTTCTTCAGAGCAAAAACGGCCTAAGTTCGTTTCCAGGGCAATGTGCCTGAGACTGGGCGTCTTACCGCTAAAATTCCAAATGGATCAGGTTTTCTCCTAGACTAAAGATGCCACCAGTTAGAACCCTGGCTACTTTTGGAGAGACTATATCTTCCTCCTAAATGGTATTAAGGAACTGGGAGGCTGTGGTTTTTTACAGAGGGAAAATTGCCAATGTTCATATCCAGGGCCCTTGGCCTGAGACTGGCCGTCTGAAACCTCAAATTCCGAAGCAATCAGGATTTCTCCCAGACTAAATATGCCACCACTGTGAACCTTGGCTGTTCATGAGTGCCAAAAGCCTCCTCAAAATGGAAATTACAAAAGTGGTGAAGTGATCTTTATTTCACAGAGAAATAGGCCCTTTTTGCATGCAGGGTCATGGTCCTGGGACTGGGCTTCGGCCTGCTAAAATTCCAAACCTAATGTTTTCTCCCACACTAAAGATGCCAGGAGTTAGAAGCCTGGCTACTTTTTGAGAGACCAACACTACCTCCAAACTGGTATTAAGAAACTGGGAGGGTATGGTTTTTCAGAATGAAAATGGCCCATGTTCGTAGCCAGGGCAATTGGGCTGAGACTGGTGTCTGACAGCTCAAATTCCAAAAGGATCAGGATTTCTCCTAGACTAAAGATGCCACCCCTTAGAACTCTGGCTACTATTGCAGATAAAATATCTTCCTCCAAACTGATATCAAGAAACTGGGAGGGTATGGTTGTCTTCAGGGCAAAAACAGCCTATGTTCGTTTCCAGGGCAATGGGCCTGAGACTGGGCGTCTGACAGCTAAAATTCCGAAGGGATCAGGATTTCTCCCAGACTAAAGATGGCAGCAGTTAGAACCCTGGCTACTTTTTGAGAGACCTACACTACCTCCAAACTGGTATTAAGAAACTGGGAGGGTGTGGTTTTTTTCAGAGGAAAAAAATGGCCAATGTTCTTACCCAGAAACCTTGGACTGAGACTGGGTGTCTGACATCTAAAACTCCGAATGGACCAGGATTTCTCCTAGACTAAAGATGCCACCAGTTAGAACCCTGGCTACTTTTGGAGAGACTGTATCTTCCTCCTAAATGGTATTAAGAAACTGGGAGGGTGTGGTTTT
The DNA here is from genome assembly GCA_030060385.1 of Muscicapa striata striata. Classification (NCBI taxonomy): domain Eukaryota; kingdom Metazoa; phylum Chordata; class Aves; order Passeriformes; family Muscicapidae; genus Muscicapa; species Muscicapa striata. The sequence goes on along the minus strand of JAREIS010000708.1, from coordinate 39,373 downwards.
TTAAAGAGGGAAAATTGCCAATGTTCATATCCAGGGCCCTTGGCCTGAAACTGTGTGTCTGAAACCTAGAATTCCGAAGCAATCAGGATTTCTCCCAGACTAAAAACGCCACCACTGAGAACCCTGGCTGTTCATGGAGTGCCAAAACCTCCTCTAAATGGATGTTACAAAAGTGGTGATGTGATCTTTATTTCACAGAGAAATAGGCCCTTCTTTGCTTGCAGGGGCATGGTCCTGAGACTGGGCTTCGGCCTGCTAAAATTCCAAACCTAATGTTTTCTCCCACACTGAAGATGCCAGCAGTCAGAAGCCAGTCTACTTTTGGAGAGACCAATACTACCTCCAAACTGGTATTAGGAAACTGGGAGGGTATGGGTTTTTTTAGAGGGAAAATGGCCCATGTTCGTAGCCAGGGCAATTGGCCTGAGACTGGGCGTCTGACAGCTCAAATTCGAAAGGATCACGATTTCTCCCAGACTAAAGATGCCACCCCTTAGAACCCCGGCTACTATTGCAGATAAAATGTCTTCCTCCAAACTGGTATGAAAAAACTGGGAGGGTGTTGTTTTCTTCAGAGCAAAAACGGCCTATGTTCGTATCCAGGGCAATGGGCCTGAGACTGGGCTTCTGACAGCTAAAATTCCGAAGGAAACAGGTTTTCTCTGGGACTAAAGATGCCACCACTGAGAACCCTGGCTACTTTTGGAGAGACCAAAACTACCTCCAAACTGGTATTAAGAAACTGGGAGGGTGTGGTTTTTTTCAGAGGAAAAAATGGCCAATGTTCTTACCCAGAAACCTTGGACTGAGACTGGGTGTCTGACATCTAAAACTCCGAATGGACCAGGATTTCTCCGAGACTAAAGATGCCACCACTTAGAACCCTGGCTACTTTTGGAGAGACTGTATCTTCCTCCTAAATAATATTAAGAAAGTGGGAGAGTGTGGTTTTTTACAGAGGGAAAATTGCCAATGTTCATATCCAGGGCCCTTGGCCTAAGACTGGCCGTCTGAAACCTCGAATTCCGAAGCAATCAGGATTTCTCCCAGACTAAATATGCCACCACTGAGAACCTTGGCTGTTCATGAGTGCCAAAAGCCTCCTCTAAATGGAAATTACAAAAGTGGTGAAGTGATCTTTATTTCACAGAGAAATAGGCCCTTCTTTGCATGCAGGGGCATGGTCCTGAGACTGGGCTTCAGCCTGCTAAAATTCCAAACACAGTGTTTTCTCCCACACTGAAGATGCCAGCAGTTAGAAGCCAGTCTACTTTTGGAGAGACCAATACTACCTCAAAACTGGTATTAGCAAACTGGGAGGGTATGTTTTTTTTAGAGGGATCATGGCCCATGTTCGTAGCCAGGGCAAATGGCCTGAGACTGGGCGTCTGACAGCTCAAATTCCGAAAGGATCAGGATTTCTCCCAGACTAAAGATGCCACCACTGAGAACCCTGGCTACTTTTGGAGAGACCAAAACTACCTCCAAACTGGTATTGAGAAACTGGGATGGTGTGGTTTTTTTCAGAGGAGAAATTGGCCAAAGTCCTTATCAAGGGACCTTGACCTTTGCCTGGGTATCTAAAACCAAAATTTCAAAGCAATCAGGATTTCTCCCAGACTAAAACTGCCACCACTGAGAACCTTGGCTACTCATGAGTGCCAAAAGCATCGTCTAAATTGAAATTAAAAATGGTGAAGTGATCTTTATTTCACAGAGAAATAGGCCCTTCTTCGCATGCAGGGGCATGGTCCTGAGACTGGGCTTCGGCCTGCTAAAATTCCAAACCTAATGTTTTCTCCCAGACTAAAGATGCCAGCAGTTAGAAGCCTGGCTACTTTTGGAGAGACCAACACTACCTCGAAACTGGTATTAAGAAACTGGGAGGGTATGTTTTTTTCAGAGGGAAAATGGCCCATGTTCGTAGCCAGGGCAATTGGGCTGAGACTGGGCGTCTGACAGCTCAAATTCCGAAAGGATCAGGATTTCTCCCAGACTAAAAATGCCACCCCTTAGAACCCTGGCTACTATTGCAGATAAAATATCTTCCTCCAAACTGGTATCAAGACACTGGGAGGGTGTGGTTTTCTTCAGGACAAAAACAGCCTATGTTCCTTTCCAGGGCAATGGGCCTGAGACTGGGCGTCTGACAGCTAAAATTCCGAATGGATCAGGATTTCTCCCAGACTAAAGATGCCACCACTGAGAACCCTGGCTACTTTTGGAGAGACCAACACTACCTCCAAACCGGTACGAAGAAACTGGGAGGGTGTGGTTTTCTTCAGAGCAAAAACGGCCTATGTTCGTTTCCAGGGCAATAGGCCTGAAACTGGGCGTCTGACAGCTCAAATTCCGAAAGGATCAGGATTTATCCCAGACTAAAGATGCCACCCCTTAGAACCCTGGTTACTAGTGCAGATAAAATATCTTCCTCCAAACTAGTATCAAGAAACTGGGAGGGTGTGGTTTCTTCAGGACAAAAACAGCCTATGTTCGTTTCCAGGGCAATGGGCCTGCGACTGGGCGTCTGACAGCTAAAATTCCGAAGGGATCAGGATTTCTCCCAGACTAAAGATGCCAGCAGATATAATCCGGGCTACCTTTGGAGAGACCAACACTACCTCCAAACTGGTATTAAAAACTGGGAGGGTGTGTTTTATTAGCGGAAAAAAACGGCCAATGATCATATCAAGGGACCTTGGCCTGGGACTGGGTGTCTGACAGCTAAAATTCCGAATGGATCAGGATTTCTCCGAGGATAAAGATGCCAACACTGAGAACCCTGGCTACTTTTGGAGAGACCAACACTACTACCAAACTGGTATTAAGAACCTGGGAGGGTGTGGTTTTCGGAGGCAAAAATGGCCAATGTTCTTATCCACGGACATTGACCTGAGACTGGGTGCCTGACAGCTAAAATTCCGAATGGATCAGGATTTCTCCTAGACTAAAGATGCCACCAGTTAGAAACCTGGCTACTTTTGGAGAGACTATATCTTCCTCCTAAATGGTATTAAGAAACTGGGAGGATGTGGTTTTTTACAGAGGGAAAATTGCCAATGTTCATATCCACGGCCTTTGGCCTGATACTGGCCGTCTGAAACCTCAAATTCCAAAGCCATCAGGATTTCTCCCAGACTAAATATGCCACCACTATGAACCTTGGCTGTTCATGAGTGCCAAAAGCCTCCTCTAAATGGATATCACAAAAGTGGTGAAGTGATCTTTATTTCACGGAGAAATAGGCCCTTCTTTGCATGCAGGGGCATGGTCCTGGGACTGGGCTTCAGCCTGCTAAAATTCCAAACCTAATGTTTTCTCCCACACTAAAGATGCCAGGAGTTAGAAGCCTGGCTACTTTTGAGAGACCAACACTACCTCCAAACTGGTATTAAGAAACAGGGAAGGTATGGCTTTTTCAGAATGAAAATGGCCCATGTTCGTTTCCAGGGCCCTTGGCCTGAGACTGGTGTCTGACAGCTCAAATTCCAAATGGATCAGGATTTCTCCCAGACTAAAGATGCCACCATCATAACCCTGGCTACTTTTGGAGAGACTGTATCTTCCTTTTAAATGGTATTAAGAAACTGGGAGGGTATTGTATTTTACAGAGGGAAAATGGCCAATGTTCATATCCAGGGCCCTTGGCATGAGACTGGGCGTCTGAAACCTCAAATTCTGAATGGATCAGGATTTCTTCCAGACTAAAACTGCCAACACTGAGAACTCTGGCTGTTCATGGAGTGCCAAAAGCCTCCTCTAAATGGATATTACAAAAGTGGTGAAGTGATCTTTATTTCACAGAGGAATAGGCCCTTCTTTGCATGCAGGGGCATGGTCCTGAGACTGGGCTTCGGCCTGCAAAAATTCCAAACCCAATGTTTTCTCCCAGACTAAAGATGCCAGCAGTTAGAAGCCTGGCTACTGTTGGAGAGACCAACACTACCTCCAAACTGGTATTAAGAAACTGGGATGGTATGGTTTTTTTCAGAGGAAAATTGCCCATGTTCGTCTTGAGGGCAATTGGGCTGAATCTGGGCGTCTGACAGCTAAAATTCCGAACGGATCAGGATTTCTCCCAGACTAAAGATGTCACCACTGAGAGTCCTGGCTACTTTCTGGAGAGACTGTATCTCCATCATTAATGGTATTAAGAAATTGGGAGGTTTTGGTTTTTACAGAGGAAAATGTCCAATGATCATATCCAGGGCGCTTGGCATGAGACTGGGAGTCCGAAACCTCAAATTCCCGAAGCAATCAGGAATTCTCCCAGACTAAAACTGCCACCACTGAGAACTCTGGCTGTTCATGGAGAGCCAAAAGCCTCCTCTAAATGGATATTACAAAAGTGGTGAAGTGATCTTTATTTCACCGGGAAATAAGCCCTTCTTTGCATGCAGGGGCATGGTCCTGAGACTGGATTTCGGCCTGCTAAAATTCCAAACCTAATGTTTTCTCCCAGACTAAAGATGCCAGCAGTTAGAAGCCTGGCTACTTTTGGAGAGACCAACACTACCTCCAAACTGGTATTAAGAAACTGGGAGGGTATGGTTTTTTTCAGACGGAAAATTGCCCATGTTCGTAGCCAGGGCAATTGGGCTGAGCCTGGGCGTCTGATAGCTAAAATTACGAACGCATCAGGATTTCTCCCAGACTAAAGATGCAACCTCTTAGAACCTTGGCTGCTTTTGAAGAGACTGGATCTTCCTCCTAAATGATTTTAAGAAACTGGGAGGGTGTGGTTTTTTACAGAGGGAAAATTGCAAATGTTCATATCCAGGGCCCTTGGCCTGAGACTGGGCGTCTGAAACCTCAGATTCGAAGCAATCAGAATTTCTCCCAAACTAAACATGCCACCGTATATAATCCTGGCTACCTTTGGAGAGACAATATCTTCCTCCAAACTTGTATTAAGAAACTGGAGGGTGTGGTTTATTTCAGAGGAAAATGTCCAGTGTTCGTTTCCAGGGCCCTTGGCCTGAGACTGGTCGTTTGACATCTCAAATTCCTAATGGATCAGGATTTCTCCATGACTAAAGATGCCACCACTGAGAACCCTGGCTACTTTTGGAGAGACTGTATCTTCCTCCTAAATGGTATTAAGAAACTGGGAGTGTGTGGTTTTATACAGAGGGAAAATGGCCAATGTTCATATCCAGGGCCCTTGGCCGGAGATTGGGTGTCTGAAACCTCAAATTCTGAATGGATCAGGATTTCTCCCAGACTAAAAATACTAACACTGAGAACTCTGGCTGTTCATGGAGAGCCAAAAGCCTCCTCTAAATGGATATCAGAAAAGTGCTGAAGTGATCTTTATTTCACAGAGGAATAGGAGCTTCTTTGCATGCAGGGGCATGGTCCTGAGACTGGGCTTCGGCCTGCAAAAATTCCAAACCTAATGTTTTCTTCCAGACTAAAAATGCCAGCAGTTAGAAGCCTGGCTACTGTTGGAGAGGTCAACACTACCTCCAAACTGGTATTAAGAAACTGGGAGGGTGTGGTTTTGTCCAGAGTAAAATGTCCAGTGTTCGTTTCCAGGGCCCTTGGCCTGAGACTGGGCGTTTGACAGCTCAAATTCCGAATGGATCAGGATTTCTCCAAGACGAAAAATACTAACACTGAGAACTCTGGCTGTGCATGGAGTGCCAAAAGCCTCCTCTAAATGGATGTTACAAAAGTGGTGAAGTGATCTTTATTTCACAGAGAAATAGGCCCTTCTTTGCATGCAGAGGCATGGTCCTGAGACTGGGCTTCGGCCTGCTAAAATTCCAACATAATGTTTTCTCCCAGACTAAAGATGCCAGCAGTTAGAAGCCTGGCTGCTTTTGGAGAGACCAACACTACCTCCAAACTGGTATTAAGAAACTGGGAGGGTATGGTTTTTTTCAGAGGGAAAATTGCCCATGTTCGTAACCAGGGCAATGGGCCTGAGACTGGGCGTCTGAAACCTCAGATTCCGAAGCAATCAGAATTTCTCCCAAAATAAACATGCCACCGTATATAATCCTGGCTACTTTTGGAGAGACAAAATCTTCCTCCAAACTTGTATTAAGAAACTGGGAGGGTGTGGTTTATTTCAGAGTAAAATGTCCAGTGTTCGTTTCCAGGGCCCTTGGCCTGAGACTGGGCGTTTGACAGCTCAAATTCGAATGGATCTGGATTTCTCCAAGATGAAAAATACTAACACTGAGAACTCTGGCTGTGCATGGAGTGCCAAAAGCCTCCTCTAAATGGATGTTACAAAAGTGGTGAAGTGATCTTTATTTCACAGAGAAATAGGCCCTTCTTTGCATGCAGGGGCATGGTCCTGAGACTGGGCTTCGGCCTGCTAAAATTCCAAACCTAATGTTTTCTCCCAGACTAAAGATGCCAGCAGTTAGAAGCCTGGCTGCTTTTGGAGAGACCAACACTACCTCCAAACTGGTATTAAGAAACTGGGAGGGTATGGTTTATTTCAGAGTAAAATGTCCAGTGTTCGTTTCCAGGGCCCTTGGCCTAAGACTGGGCGTTTGACAGCTCAAATTCCGAATGGATCAGGATTTCTCCAAGACTAAAGATGCCACCACTGAGAACCCTGGCTACTTTTGGAGAGACTGTATCTTCCTCCTAAATGGTATTAAGAAACTGGGAGTGTGTGGTTTTTTACAGAGGGAAAATGGCCAATGTTCATATCCAGGGCCCTTGGCCGGAGACTGGGCGTCTGAAACCTCAAATTCTGAATGGATCAGGATTTCTCCCAGACTAAAAAAACTAACACTGAGAACTCTGGCTGTTCATGGAGAGCCAAAAGCTTCCTCTAAATGGATATCACAAAAGTGCTGAAGTGATCTTTATTTCACAGAGGAGTAGGCCCTTCTTTGCATGCAGGGGCATGGTCCTGAGACTGGGCTTCGGCCTGCAAAAATTCCAAACCCAATGTTTTTTTCCAGACTAAAGATGCCAGCAGTTAGAAGCCTGGCCACTGTTGGAGAGGTCAACACTACCTCCAAACTGGTATTAAGAAACTGGGATGGTGTGGTTTTGTTCAGAGGAAAATGTCCAGTGTTCGTCTTGAGGGTAATGGGCCTGAATCTGGGCGTCTGACAGCTAAAATTCCGAACGGATAAGGATTTCTCCCAGACTAAAGATGTCACCACTGAGAATCCTGGCTACTTTCGGAGAGACTGTATCTCCATTCTTAATGGTATTAAGAAATTGGGAGGTTTTGGTTTTTACAGAGGGAAAATGTCCAATGATCATATCCAGGGCGCTTGGCATGAGACTGGGCGTCCAAACCTCAAATTCCCGAAGCAATCAGGATTTCTCCCAGACTAAAACTGCCACCACTGAGAACCCTGGCTGTTCATGGAGTGCCAAAAGCCTCCTCTAAATGGATATTACAAAAGTGGTGAAGTGATCTTTATTTCACCGGGAAATAAGCCCTTCTTTGCATGCAGGGGCATGGTCCTGAGACTGGATTTCGGCCTGCTAAAATTCCAAACCTAATGTTTTCTCCCAGACTAAAGATGCCAGCAGTTAGAAGCCTGGCTACTTTTGGAGAGACCAACACTACCTCCAAACTGGTATTAAGAAACTGGGAGGGTATGGTTTTTTTCAGACGGAAAATTGCCCATGTTCGTAGCCAGGGCAATTGGGCTGAGCCTGGGCGTCTGATAGCTAAAATTACGAACGCATCAGGATTTCTCCCAGACTAAAGATGCAACCTCTTAGAACCTTGGCTGCTTTTGAAGAGACTGGATCTTCCTCCTAAATGATTTTAAGAAACTGGGAGGGTGTGGTTTTTTACAGAGGGAAAATTGCAAATGTTCATATCCAGGGCCCTTGGCCTGAGACTGGGCGTCTGAAACCTCAGATTCCGAAGCAATCAGAATTTCTCCCAAACTAAACATGCCACCGTATATAATCCTGGCTACCTTTGGAGAGACAATATCTTCCTCCAAACTTGTATTAAGAAACTGGAGGGTGTGGTTTATTTCAGAGGAAAATGTCCAGTGTTTGTTTCTAGGGTCCTTGGCCTGAGACTGGTCGTTTGACATCTCAAATTCGAATGGATCAGGATTTCTCCCAGACTAAAAATACTAACACTGAGAACTCTGGCTGTTCATGGAGAGCCAAAAGCCTCCTCTAAATGGATATTACAAAAGTGGTGAAGTGATCTTTATTTCACAGAGGAATAGGCCCTTCTTTGCATGCAGGGGCATGATCCTGAGACTGGGCTTCGGCCTGCTAAAATTCCAAACCTAATGTTTTCTCCCAGACTAAAGATGCCAGCAGTTAGACGCCTGCCTGCTTTTGGAGAGACCAACACTACCTCCAAACTGGTATTAAGAAACTGGGAGGGTATGGTTTTTTTCAGAGGGAAAATTGCCCATGTTCGTAACCAGGGCAATGGGCCTGAGACTGGGTGTCTGAAACCTCAGATTCCGAAGCAATCAGAATTTCTCCCAAACTAAACATGCCACCGTATATAATCCTGGCTACTTTTGGAGAGACAATATCTTCCTCCAAACTTGTATTAAGAAACTGGGAGGGTGTGGTTTATTTCAGAGTAAAATGTCCAGTGTTCGATTCCAGGGCCCTTGGCCTGAGACTGGGCGCTAGACAGCACCAATTCCGAATGGATCAGGATTTCTCCCAGACGAAAAATACTAACACTGAGAACTCTCTGTGCATGGAGTGCCAAAAGCCTCCTCTAAATGGATATTACAAAAGTGGTGAAGTGATCTTTATTTCACAGAGAAATAAGCTCTTCTTTGCATGCAGGGGCAGGGTCCTGAGACTGGGCTTCGGCCTGTAAAATCCCAAACATAATGTTTTCTCCCAGACTAAAGATGCCAGCAGTTAGAAGCCTGGCGGCTTTTGGAGAGACCAACACTACCTCCAAACTGGTATTAAGAAACTGGGAGGGTTTTTTTTTCAGATGGAAAATTGCCCATGTTCGTAACCAGGGCAATGGGCCTGAGACTGGGCATCTGACAGCTAAAATTCCGAACGGATCAGGATTTCTCCCAGACTAAAGATGCAACCTCTTAGAACCTTGGCTGCTTTTGAAGAGACTGGATCTTCCTCCTAAGTGATATCAAGAAACTGGGAGGGTGTGGTTTTTACAGAGGGAAAATTGCAAATGTTCATATCCAGGGCCCTTGGCCTGAGACTGGGCATCTGAAACCGCAAATTTCAAAACAGTCCGGATTTCTCCCAGACTAAACATGCCACCGTATATAATCCTGGCTACATTTGGAGAGACAATATCTTCCTCCAAACTTGTATTAAGAAACTGGGAGGGTGTGGTTTATTTCAGAGGAAAATGGCCAGTGTTCGTGTTGAGGGTAATGGGCCTGAAACTGGGCGTCTGAAACCTCAAATTCCGAAAGGATCAGGATTTCTCCCAGACTAAAGACGCCACCATCATAACCATGGGTACTTTTGGAGAGACTGTATCCTCCTTTTAAAGTGTATTAAGAAACTGGGAGGGTGTTGTATTTTACAGAGGGAAAATGTCCAATGTTCATATCCAGGGCCCTTGGCCTGAGACTGGGCGTTTGACAGCTCAAATTCCGAAGCAATCAGGATTTCTCCCAGACTAAAGATTCCACCACTGAGAACCCTGGCTACTTTTGGAGAGACTGTGTCTTCCTCCTAAATGGTGTTAAGAAACTGGGAGGGTGTGGTTTTTTACAGAGGGAAAATGGCCAATGTTCATATCCAGGGCCCTTGGCCGAGACTGGGCGTCTGAAACCTCAAATTCTGAATGGATCAGGATTTCTCCCAGACTAAAAATACTAACACTGAGAACTCTGGCTGTTCATGGAGAGCCAAAAGCCTCCTCTAAATGGATATCACAAAAGTGCTGAAGTGATCTTTATTTCACAGAGGAATAGGCCCTTCTTTGCATGCAGGGGCATGGTCCTGAGACTGGGCTTCGGCCTGCAAAAATTCCAAACCCAATGTTTTCTTCCAGACTAAAGATGCCAGCAGTTAGAAGCCTGGCTACTGTTGGAGAGGTCAACACTACCTCCAAAGTGTCTTCCTCCTTAATGGTGTTAAGAAACTGGGAGGGTGTGGTTTTTTACAGAGGGAAAATGGCCAATGTTCATATCCAGGGCCCTTGGCCGGAGGCAGGCCGTCTGAAACCTCAGATTCCGAATGGATCAGGATTTCTCCCAGACGAAAAATGCTAACACTGAGAACTCTGGCTGTGCATGGAGTGCCAAAAGCCTCCTCTAAATGGGTATTACAAAAGTGGTGAAGTGATCTTTATTTCACAGAGGAATAGGCCCTACTTTGCATGCAGGGCCACGGTCCTGAGACTGGGCTTCGACCTGCTAAAATTCCAAACATAATGTTTTCTCCCAGACTAAAGATGCCAGCAGTTAGAAGCCTGGCTACTGTTGGAGAGACCAACACTACCTCCAAACTGCCCTTCTTGCATGCAGGGGCATGGTCCTGAGACTGGGCCTTCGGCCTGCTAAAATTCCAAACATAATGTTTTCTCCCAGACTAAAGATGCCAGCAGTTAGAAGCCTGGCTGCTTTTGGAGAGACCAAATACTACCTCAAACTGGTATTAAGAAACTGGGAGGGTACGGTTTTTTCAGAGGGAAAATTGCCCATGTTCGTAGCCAGGCAATGGGCCTGAGACTGGGCATCTGACATCTAAAATTCCGAAGGGATCAGGATTTCTCCCAGACTAAGATGCAACCTCTTAGAACCTTGGCTGCTTTTGAAGAGACTGGATCTTCCTCCTAAATGATATTAAGAAACTGGGAGGGTGTGGTTTTACAGAGGGAAAAATTGCAAATGTTCATATCCAGGGCCCTTGGCCTGAGACTGGGCATCTGAAACCGCAAATTTTGAAACAGTCAGTTTCTCCCAGACTAAACATGCCACCGTATATAATCCTGGCTACTTTTGGAGACAATATGTTTTATTTCAGAGTAAAATGTCCAGTGCTTGTTTCCAGGGCCCTTGGCCTGAGACTGGGCGTTTGACAGCTGGAATTCCGAATGGATCAGGATTTCTCCCAGACTAAAGACGCCACCATCATAACCATGGCTACTTTTGGAGAGACTGTATCTCTCTTTTAAAGTGTATTTAGAAACTGGGAGGGTGTTGTATTTTACAGAGGGAAAATTGCCAATGTTCATATCCAGGGCCCTCGGCCTGAGACCGGGAGTCTGAAACCTCAAATTCCGAAGCAATCAGGATTTCTCCCAGACTAAAAATGCCACCACTTAGAATCGTGGGTACCTCTGGAGAGACAATGTCTTCCTCCAAACTGGTATTAAGAAACTGGGAGGGTGTGGTTTTATTTCAGAGTAAAATGTCCAGTGCTTGTTTCCAGGGCCCTTGGCCTGAGACTGGGCGTTTGACAGCTGGAATTCCGAATGGATCAGGATTTCTCCCAGACTAAAAATGCCACCACTGAGAACCCTGGCTGTTCATGGAGTGCCAAAAGCCTCCTCTAAATGGATATTACAAAAGTGGTGAAGTGATCTTTATTTCACAGAGAAATAGGCCCTTCTTTGCATGCAGGGGCATGGTCCTGAGACTGGGCTTCGGCCTGCTAAAATTCCAAACCTAATGTTTTCTCCCAGACTAAAGATGCCAGCAGTTAGAAGCCTGGCTGCTTTTGGAGAGACCAACACTACCTCCAAACTGGTATTAAGAAACTGGGAGGGTATGGTTTTTTTCAGAGGGAAAATTGCCCATGTTCGTAACCAGGGCAATGGGCCTGAGACCGGGCGTCTGAAACCTCAGATTCCGAAGCAATCAGAATTTCTCCCAAACTAAACATGCCACCGTATATAATCCTGGCTACTTTTGGAGAGACAATATCTTCCTCCAAACTTGTATTAAGAAACTGGGAGGGTGTGGTTTTTTACAGAGGGAAAATTGCAAATGTTCATATCCAGGGCCCTTGGCCTGAGACTGGGCGTTTGACAGCTCAAATTCCGAATGGATCAGGATTTCTCCCAGACTAAATATTCCACCACTGAGAACCCTGGCTACTTTTGGAGAGACTGTATCTTCCTTCTAAATGGTATTAAGAAACTGGGAGGGTGTGGTTTTTTACAGAGGGAAAATGGGCAATGTTCATATCCAGGGCGCTTGGCCGGAGACCGGGTGTCTGAAACCTCAAATTCTGAATGGATCAGGATTTCTCCCAGAATAAAACTGCCACCAATGAGAACCCTGGCTGTTCATGGAGTGCCAAAGGCCTCCTCTAAATGGATATTACAAAAGTGGTGAAGTGATCTTTATTTCACAGAGAAATAGGCCCTTCTTTGCATGCAGGGGCATGGTCCTGAGACTGGGCTTCGGCCTGCTAAAATTCCAAACCTAATGTTTTCTCCCAGACTAAAGATGCCAGCAGTTAGAAGCCTGGCTACTGTTGGAGAGACCAACACTACCTCCAAACTGGTATTAAGAAACTGGGAGGGTATGGTTTTTTTCAGAGGGAAAATTGCCCATGTTCGTAGCCAGGGCAATGGGCCTGAGACTGGGCGTCTGACAGCTAAAATTCCGAACGGATCAGGATTTCTCCCAGGCTAAAGATGCAACCTCTTAGAACCTTGGCTGCTTTTGAAGAGACTGGATCTTCCTCCTAAATGATATTAAGAAACTGGGAGGGTGTGGTTTTTTACAGAGGGAAAATTGCAAATGTTCATATCCAGGGCCCTTGGCCTGAGACTGGGCATCTGAAGCCGCAAATTTTGAAACAGTCCGGATTTCACCCAGACTAAACATGCCACCGTATATAATCCTGGCTACTTTTGGAGAGACAATATCTTCCTCCAAACTTGTATTAAGAAACTGGGAGGATGTCGTTTATTTCAGAGTAAAATGTCCAGTGTTCGTTTCCAGGGCCCTTGGCCTGAGACTGGGCGTTTGACAGCTCAAATTCCGAAGGGATCAGGATTTCTCCCAGACTAAAGACGCCACCATCATAACCATGGGTACTTTTGGAGAGACTGTATCTTCCTTTTAAAGTGTATTAAGAAACTGGAGGGTTGTTGTATTTTACAGAGGGAAAATGTCCAATGTTCATATCCAGGGCCCTTGGCCTGAGACCGGGCGTCTGAAACCTCAAATTCCGAAGCAATCAGGATATCTCCCAGACTAAAAATGCCACCATTTAGAATCGTGGGTACCTCTGGAGAGACAATGTCTTCCTCCAAACTGGTATTAAGAAACTGGGAGGGTGTGGTTTTTTTTCAGAGGAAAACGTCCAGTGTTCGTGTTGAGGGCAAAGGGCCTGAGACTGGGCGTCTGACAGCTAAAATTCCGAACGGATCAGGATTTCTCCCAGACTAAAGATGTCACCACTGAGAACCCTGGCTACTTTCGGAGAGACTGTATCTTCCTCCTAAATGGTATTAAGAAACTGGGAGGTTGTGGTCTTTTACAGAGGGAAAATGGCCAATGTTCATATCCAGGGCGCTTGGCATGAGACAGGGCGTCCGAAACCTCGAATTCCGAAGCAATAAGGATTTCTCCCAGACTAAAACTGCCACCACTGAGAACCCTGGCTGTGCATGGAGTGCCAAAAGCCTCCTCTAAATGGATATTACAAAAGTGGTGAAGTGATCTTTATTTCACAGAGAAATAGGCCCTTCTTTGCATGCAGGGGCATGGTCCTGAGACTGGGCTTCGGCCTGCTAAAATCCCAAACCTAATGTTTTCTCCCAGACTAAAGATGCCAGCAGTTAGAAGCCTGGCTACTGTTGGAGAGACCAACACTACCTCCAAACTGGTATTAAGAAACTGGGAGGGTATGGTTTTTTTCAGAGGGAAAATTGCCCATGTTCGTACCCAGGGCAAGTGGCCTGAGACTGGGCGTCTGAAACCTCAGATTCCGAAGCAACCAGAATTTCTCCCAAACTAAACATGCCACCGTATATAATCCTGACTACTTTTGGAGAGACAATATCTTCCTCCAAACTTGTATTAAGAAACTGGGAGGGTGTGGTTTATTTCAGAGAAAAGTGTCCAGTGTTCGTTTCCAGGGCCCTTGGCCTGAGACTGGGCGTTTGACAGCTCAAATTCGGAATGGATCAGGATTTCTCCCAGACTAAAGATGCCACCACTGAGAACCCTGGCTACTTTTGGAGTGACTATGTCTTCCTCCTAAATGGTATTAAGAAACTGGGAGGGTGTGATTTTTTAGAGAGGGAAAATGGCCAATGTTCAAATCCAGGGCCCTTGGCCGGAGGCAGGCTGTCTGAAACCACAAATTCTGAATGGATCAGGATTTCTCCCAGACGAAAAATACTAACACTGAGAACTCTGGCTGTGCATGGAGTGCCAAAAGCCTCCTCTAAATGGATATTACAAAAGTGGTGAAGTGATCTTTATTTCACAGAGAAATAGGCCCTTCTTTGCATGCAGGGGCATGGTCCTGAGACTGGGCTTCGGCCTGCTAAAATTCCAAACCTAATGTTTTCTCCCAGACTAAAGATGCCAGCAGTTAGAAGCCTGGCTGCTTTTGGAGAGACCAACACTACCTCCAAACTGGTATTAAGAAACTGGGAGGGTATGGTTTTTTTCAGAGGGAAAATTGCCCATGTTCGTAGCCAGGGCAATTGGGCTGAGACTGGGCGTCTGACACCTATAATTCGGAAGGGATCATTATTTCTCCCAGACTAAAGATGCAACCTCTTAGAACCTTGGCTGCTTTTGAAGAGACTGGATCTTCCTCCTAAATGATATTAAGAAACTGGGAGGGTGTGGTTTTTTACAGAGGGAAAATGGCCAATGTTCATATCCAGGGCCCTTGGCCGGAGGCAGGCCGTCTGAAACCTCAAATTCCAAATGGATCAGGATTTCTCCCAGACGAAAACTACTAACACTGAGAACTCTGGCTGTTCATGGAGTGCCAAAATCCTCCTCTAAATAGATATTACAAAAGTGGTGAAGTGATCTTTATTTCACAGAGAAATAGGCCCTTCTTTGCATGCAGGGGCATGGTCCTGAGACTGGGCTTCGGCCTGCTAAAGTCCCAAACCTAATGTTTTCTCCCAGACTAAAAATGCCAGCAGTTAAAAGCCTGGCTACTGTCGGAGAGACCAACACTACCTCCAAACTGGTATTAAGAAACTGGAAGGGTATGGTTTTTTTCAGAGGGAAAATGGCCCATGTTCGTAACCAGGGCAATGGGCCTGAGACTGGGCGTCTGAAACCTCAGATTCGAAGCAATCAGAATTTCTCCCAAACTAAACATGCCACCGTATATAACCCTGCCTACTTTTGGAGAGACAATATCTTCCTCCAAAATTGTATTAAGAAATTGGGAGGGTATGGTTTTTTTCAGAGGGAAAATTGCCCATGTTCGTAGCCAGGGCAATTGGGCTGAGACTGGGCGTCTGACACCTATAATTCGGAATGGATCAGGATTTCTCCCAGACTAAAGATGCAACCTCTTAGAACCTTGGCTGGTTTTTAAGAGACTGGATCTTCCTACTAAATGATATTAAGAAACTGGGAGGGTGTGGTTTTGTTCAGAGGAAAATGTCCAGTGTTCTTGTTGAGGGCAATGGGCCTGAAACTGGGCATCTGAAACCTGAAATTCCGAAGGGATCAGGATTTCTCCCAGACTAAAGATGCCACCACTGAGAACCCTGGCTACTTTTGGAGAGACTGTATCTTCTACCTAATGTGTATTAAGAAACTGGGAGGGTGTGGTTTTTTACAGAGGGAAAATGGCCAGTGTTCATATCCAGACCCTTGGCCTGAGGCTGGGCATCTTAAACCGCAAATTTCGAAACAATCAGGATTTCTCCCAGACTAAAAATGCCACCACTGAGAACCCTGGCTGTTCATGGAGTGCCAAAAGACTCCTCTAAATGGATATTACAAAAGTGGTGAAGTGATCGTTATTTCACACAGAAATAGGCCCTTCTTTGCATGCAGGGGCATGGTCCTGAGACTGGGCTCCGGCCTGCTAAAATTCCAAACCTAATGTTTTCTCCCAGACTAAAGATGCCAGCACTTAGAAGCCTGGCTGCTTTTGGAGAGACCAATACTACCTCCAAACTGGTATTAAGAAACTGGGAGGGTATGGTTTTTTTCAGAGGGAAAATTGCCATGTTCGTAACCAGGGCAATGGGCCTGAGACTGGGCGTCTGAAACCTCAAATTCCGAAGCAATCCGAATTTCTCCCAAACTAAACATACCACCGTATATAATCCTGGCTACTTTTGGAGAGACAATATCTTCCTCCAAACTTGTATTAAGAAACTGGGAGGGTGTGGTTTATTTCAGAGTAAAATGTCCAGTGTTCGTTTCCTGTGCCCTTGGCCTGAGACTAGGCATTTGACAGCTCAAATTCCGAATGGATCAGAATTTCTCCCAGACTAAAGATGCCACCACTGAGAACCCTGGCTACTTTTGGAGAGACTGTGTCTTCCTCCTAAATGATATTAAAAAACTGGGAGTGTGTGGTTTTTACAGAGGGAAAATTGCAAATGTTCATATCCAGGGCCCTTGGCCGGAGGCAGGCCGTCTGAAACCTAAAATTCCGAATGGATCAGGATTTCTCCCAGACGAAATATGCTAACTCTGAGAACTCTGGCTGTGCATGGGGAGCCAAAAGTTTCCTCTAAATGGATATCACAAAAGTGATTAAGTGATCTTTATTTCACAGAGGAATAGGCCCTTCTTTGCATGCAGGGGCATGGTCCTGAGACTGGGCTTCGGCCTGCTAAAATCCCAAACCTAATGTTTTCTCCCAGACTAAAGATGCCAGCAGTTAGAAGCCTGGCTACTTTTGGAGAGATCAACACTACCTCCAAACTGGTATTAAGAAACTGGGATGGTGTGGTTTTGTTCAGAGGAAAATGTCCAGTGTTCTTGTTGAGGGCAATGGGCCGGAAACTGGGCATCTGAAACCTCAAATTCCGAAGGGATCAGGATTTCTCCCAGACTAAAGATGCCACCAGTCATAACCATGGCTACTTTTGGAGAGACTGTATCTTCCTTTTAAAATATATTAAGAAACTGGGAGGGTGTTGTATTTTACAGAGGGAAAATGGCCAATGCTCATAAACAGGGCAATGGGCCTGAGACAGGGCGTCTGAAACCTCAAATTCCGAAGCAATCAGGATTTATCCCAGACTAAAAATGCCACCACTTAGAATCGTGGGTACCTCTGGAGAGACAACGTCTTCCTCCAAACTTGTATTAAGAAACTGCGAGGGTGTGGATATTTTTCAGAGGAAAACGTCCAGTGTTCGTGTTGAGGGCAATGGGCCTGAGACTGGGTGTCTGACAGCTAAAATTCCGAACGGATCAGGATTTCTCCCAGACTAAAGATGCCACCACTGGGAACCCTGGCTACATTTGGAGAGACTGTATCTTCCTCCTAAATGGTGTTAAGAAACTGGGAGGGTGTGGTTTTTACAGAGGAAAATGGCCAATGTTCATATCCAGGGCCCTTGGCCGGAGACTGGGCGTCTGAAACCTCAAATTCTGAATGCATCAGGATTTCTCCCAGACTAAAAATACTAACACTGAGAACTCTGGCTGTGCATGGAGTGCCAAAAGCCTCCTCTAAATGGATATCACAAAAGTGGTGAAGTGATCTTTATTTCACAGAGAAATAGGCCCTTCTTTGCATGCAGGGCATGGTCCTGAGACTGGGCTTCGGCCTGCTAAAATTCCAAACCTAATGTTTTCTCCCAGACTAAAGATGCCAGCAGTTAGAAGCCTGGCTGCTTTTGGAGAGACCAACACTACCTCCAAACGGGTATTAAGAAACTAGGATGGCATGGTTTTCTCAGAGGGAAAATTGCCCATGTTCGTAACCAGGGCAATGGGCCTGAGACTGGGCGTCTGAAACCCCAAATTCGAAGGGATCAGAATTTCTCCCAAACTAAACATGCCACCGTATATAATCCTGGCTACTTTTGGAGAGACAATATCTTCCTCCAAACTTGTGTTAAGAAACTGGGAGGGTGTGGTTTATTTCAGAGTAAAATGTCAGTGTTCGTTTCCAGGGCCCTTGGCCTGAGACTGGGCGTTTGACAGCTCAAATTCGAACGGATCAGGATTTCTCCCAGACTAAAGATGTCACCACTGAGAACCCTGGCTACTTTTGGAGTGACTGTATCTTCCTCCTAAATGGTATTAAGAAACTGGGAGGTTGTGGTTTTTACAGAGGAAAATTGCCAATGTTCATATCCAGGGCGCTTGGCATGAGACTGGGCGTCCAAACCTCAAATTCCGAAGCAATCAGGATTTCTCCCAGACTAAAGATGCAACCTCTTAGAACCTTGGCTGCCTCTGAAGAGACTGGATCTTCCTCCTAAATGATATTAAGAAACTGGGAGGGTGTGGTTTTTACAGAGGGAAAATTGCCCATGTTCGTAACCAGGGCAATGGGCCTGAGACTGGGCGTCTGAAACCTCAGATTCCGAAGCAATCCGAATTTCTCCCAAACTAAACATGCCACCGTATATAATCCTGGCTACTTTTGGAGAGACAATATCTTCCTCCAAACTTGTATTAAGAAACTGGGAGGTGTGGTTTATTTCAGAGTAAAATGTCCAGTGTTCGTTTCCAGGGCCCTTGGCCTGAGACTGGGCGTTTGACAGCTCAAATTCCGAATGGATCGGGATTTCTCCCAGACTAAAGATTCCACCACTGAGAATCCTGGCTACTTTTGGAGAGACTGTATCTTCCTCCTAAATGGTATTAAGAAACTGGGAGGGTGTGGTTTTTACAGAGGGAAAATGGCCAATGTTCATATCCAGGGCCCTTGGCCGGAGACTGGGCGTCTGAAACCTCAAATTCTGAATGGATCAGGATTTCTCCCAGACTAAAAATACTAACACTGAGAAGTCTGGCTGTTCAGGGAGAGCCAAAAGCCTCCTCTAAATGGATATCAGAAAAGTGCTGAAGTGATCTTTATTTCACAGAGGAATAGGCCCTTCTTTGCATGCAGGGGCATGGTCCTGAGACTGGGCTTCGGCCTGCAAAAATTCCAAACCCAATGTTTTCTTCCAGCCTAAAGATGCCAGCAGTTAGAAGCCTGGCTACTGTTGGAGAGGTCAACACTACCTCCAAACTGGTATTAAGAAACTGGGATGGTGTGGTTTTGTTCAGAGTAAAATGTCCAGTGTTCGTTTCCAGGGCCCTTGGCCTGAGACTGGGCGTTTGACAGCTCAAATTCGAATGGATCAGGATTTCTCCCAGACGAAAATACTAACACTGAGAACTCTCTCTATGCATGGAGTGCCAAAAGCCTCCTCTAAATGGATATTACAAAAGGTGTGAAGTGATCTTTATTTCACAGAGAAAATTGGCCCTTCTTTGCATGCAGGGCCATGGTCCTGAGACTGGGCTTCGGCCTGCTATAATTCCAAACCTAATGTTTTCTCCCAGACTAAAGATGCCAGCAGTTAGAAGCCTGGCTACTTTTGGAGAGACCAACATTACCTCCAAACTGATATTAAGAAACTGGGAGGGTACGGTTTTTTCAGAGGGAAAATTGCCCATGTTCGTAGCCAGGGCAATTGGCCTGAGACTGGGCGTTTGACAGCTCAAATTCCGAATGGATCAGGATTTCTCCCAGACTAAAGATGCCACCACTGAGAACCCTGGCTACTTTTGGAGAGACTGTGTCTTCCTCCTAAATGGTGTTAAGAAACTGGGAGGGTGTGGTTTATTTCAGAGTAAAATGTCCAGTGTTCTTTTCCAGGGCCCTTGGCCTGAGACTGGGCGTTTGACAGCTCAAATTCCGAATGGATCAGGATTTCTCCCAGACGAAAAATACTAACACTGAGAACTCTGGCTGTGCATTGGGTGCCAAAAGCCTCCTCTAAATGGATATTACAAAAGTGGTGAAGTGATCTTTATTTCACAGAGAAATAGGCCCTTCTTTGCATGCAGGGGCATGGTCCTGAGACTGGGCTTCGGCCTGCTAAAATTCCAAACCTAATGTTTTCTCCCAGACTAAAGATGCCAGCAGTTAGAAGCCTGGCTGCTTTTAGAGAGACCAACACTACCTCCAAACTAGTATTAAGAAACTGGGAGGGTATGGTTTTTTTCAGAGGAAAATTGCCCATGTTCTTAACCAGGGCAATGGGCCTGAGACTGGGCGTCTGAAACCTCAGATTCCGAAGCAATCAGAATTTCTCCCAAACTAAACATGCCACCGTATATAATCCTGGCTACTTTTGGAGAGACAATATCTTCCTCCAAACTTGTATTAAGAAACTGGGAGGGTGTGGTTTATTTCAGAGTAAAATGTCCAGTGTTCGTTTCCAGGGCCCTTGGCCTGAGACTGGGCGTTTGACAGCTCAAATTCCGAATGGATCAGGATTTCTCCCAGACTAAAAATGCCACCACTGAGAACTCTGGCTGTTCATGGAGAGCCAAAAGCCTCCTCTAAATGGATATCACAAAAGTGGTGAAGTGATCTTTATTTCACAGAGAAATAGGCCCTTCTTTGCATGCAGGGCATGGTCCTGAGACTGGGCTTCGGCCTGCAAAAACTCCAAACCCAATGTTTTCTTCCAGACTAAAGATGCCAGCAGTTAGAAGCCTGGCTACTGTTGGAGAGGTCAACAATACCTCCAAACTGGTATTAAGAAACTGGGATGGTGTGGTTTTGTTCAGAGGAAAATTTCAGTGTTCGTGTTGAGGGTAATGGGCCTGCAACTGGGCGTCTGAAACCTCAAATTCGAAGGGATCAGGATTTCTCCCAGACTAAAGATGCCACCATCATAACCATGGGTACTTTTGGAGAGACTGTATCTTCCTTTTAAAGTTTATTAAGAAACTGGGAGAGTGTTGTATTTTACAGAGGGAAAATGGCCAACGTTCATATCCAGGGCGCTTGGCATGAGACTGGGCGTCTGAAACCTCAAATTCCGAAGCAATCAGGATTTCTCCCAGACTAAAACTGCCACCACTGAGAACCCTAGCTGTTCATGGAGTGCCAAAAGCCTCCTCTAAATGGATATTACAAAAGTGGTGAAGTGATCTTTATTTCACAGAGAAATAGGCCCTTCTTTTTCATGCAGGGGCATGGTCCTGAGACTGGGCTTCGGCCTGCTAAAATTCCAAACCTAATATTTTCTCTCCCAGACTAAAGATGCCAAACTGGTATTAAGTTAGAAGCCTGGCTACTGTTGGAGAGACCAGGGCACCTCCAAACTGGTATTAAGAAACTGGGAGGGTATGGTTTTTTTCAGAGGGAAAATTGCCCATGTTCGATCCAGGGCAATGGGCCTGAGACTAAAGTCTGAAACCTCAGGAACCTTGGCTGCTTTTGATTCTTCCTCCTAAATGATATCAAGAAACTGGGAGGGTGTGGTTTTACAGAATTTCTCCCAAACTAAACATGCCACCGTATATAATCCTGGCTACTTTTGGAGAGACAATATCTTCCTCCAAACTTGTATTAAGAAACTGGGAGGGTGTGGTTTATTTCAGAGTAAAATGTCCAGTGTTTGTTTCCAGGGCCTTTGGCCTGAGACTGGGCGTTTGACAGCTAAAATTCGAATGGGATCAGGATTTCTCCCAGACTAAAGATGTCACCACTGAGAACCCTGGCTACTTTCAGAGAGACTGCATCTTCCTCCTAAATGGTATTAAGAAACTGGGAGGTTGTGGTTTTTACAGAGGGAAAATGGCCAATGTTCATATCCAGGGCGCTTGGCATGAGACAGGGCGTCTGAAACCTCAAATTCCGAAGCAATCAGTATTTCTCCCAGACTAAAACTGCCTCCACTGAGAACCCTGGCTGTGCATGGAGTGCCAAAAGCCTCCTCTAAATGGATATTACAAAAGTGGTGAAGTGATCTTTATTTCACAGAGAAATAAGCCCTTCTTTGCATGCAGGGTCATGATCCTGAGACTGGGCTTCGGCCTGCTAAAATTCCAAACCTAATGTTTTCTCCCAGACTAAAGATGCCAGCACTTAGAAGCCTGGCTACTTTTGGAGAGACCAACACTACCTCCGAACTGGTATTAAGAAACTGGGATGGTGTGGTTTTTTACAGAGGGAAAATTGCAAATGTTCATATCCAGGGCCCTTGGCCTGAGACTGGGCATCTGAAACCTCCGATTCCGAAGCAATCAGAATTTCTCTCAAACTAAACATGCCACCGTATATAATCCTGGCTACTTTTGGAGAGACAATATCTTCCTCCAAACTTGTATTAAGAAATTGGGAGGGTGTGGTTAATTTCAGAGTAAAATGTCCAGTGTTCCTTTCCAGGGCCCTTGGCCTGAGACTGGGCGTTTGACAGCTCAAATTCCGAATGGATCAGGATTACTCCCAGACTAAAGATGCCACCACTGAGAACCCTGGCTACTTTTGGAGGGACGGTGTCTTCCTCCTAAATGGTGTTAAGAAACTGGGAGGGTGTGGTTTTTTACAGAGGGAAAATGGCCAATGTTCATATCCAGGGCCCTTGGCCGGAGGCAGGCCGTCTGAAACCTCAAATTCCGAATGGATCAGGATTTCTCCCAGAAGAAAAATACTAACACAGAGAACTCTGGCTGTGCATGGAGTACCAAAAGCCTCCTCTAAATGGATATCACAAAAGTGGTGAAGTGATCTTTATTTCACAGAGGAATAGGCCCTTCTTTGCATGCAGGGGCATGGTCCTGAGACTGGGCTTCGGCCTGCAAAAATTCCAAACCCAATGTTTTCTTCCAGACTAATGATGCCAGCAGTTAGAAGCCTGGCTACAGTTGGATAGGCCAACACTACCTCCAAACTGGTATTAAGAAACTGGGATGGTGTGGTTTTGTTCAGAGGAAAATGTCCAGTGTTCGTGTTGAGGGCAATGGGCCTGCAACTGGGCGTCTGACACCTCAAATTCCGAAGGGATCAGGATTTCTCCCAGACTAAAGACGCCACCATCATAACCATGGCTACTTTTGGAGAGACTGTATCTTCCTTTTAAAGTCTATTAAGAAACTGGGAGGGTGTGGTTTTTACAGAGGAAAATGGCCAATGTTCATATCCAGGGCCCTTGGCCGGAGGCAGGCCGTCTGAAACCTCAAATTCCGAATGGATCAGGATTTCTCCCAGAAGAAAAATACTAACACAGAGAACTCTGGCTGTGCATGGAGTACCAAAAGCCTCCTCTAAATGGATATCACAAAAGTGGTGAAGTGATCTTTATTTCACAGAGGAATAGGCCCTTCTTTGCATGCAGGGGCATGGTCCTGAGACTGGGCTTCGGCCTGCAAAAATTCCAAACCCAATGGTTTCTTCCAGACTAATGATGCCAGCAGTTAGAAGCCTGGCTACAGTTGGATAGGCCAACACTACCTCCAAACTGGTATTAAGAAACTGGGATGGTGTGGTTTTGTTCAGAGGAAAATGTCCAGTGTTCGTGTTGAGGGCAATGGGCCTGCAACTGGGCGTCTGAAACCTCAAATTCCGAAGGGATCAGGATTTCTCCCAGACTAAAGACGCCACCATCATAACCATGGCTACTTTTGGAGAGACTGTATCTTCCTTTTAAAGTGTATTAAGAAACTGGGAGGGTGTGGTTTTTACAGAGGGAAAATGGCCAATGTTCATATCCAGGGCCCTTGGCCGCAGGCAGGCTGTCTGAAACCACAAATTCTGAATGGATCAGGATTTCTCCCAGACGAAAAATACTAACACTGAGAACCCTGGCTGTGCATGGAGTGCCAAAAGCCACCTCTAAATGGATATTACAAAAGTGGTGAAGTGATCTTTATTTCACAGAGGCATAGGCCCTTCTTTGCATGCAGGGGCATGGTCCTGAGACTGGGCTTCGGCCTGCTAAAATTCCAAACCCAATGTTTTCTTCCAGACTAAAGATGCCAGCAGTTAGAAGCCTGGCTACTGTTGGAGAGGTCAACACTACCTCCAAACTAGGCTTAAGAAACTGGGATGGTGTGGTTTTGTTCAGAGTAAAATGTCCAGTGTTCGTTTCCAGGGCCCTTGGCCTGAGACTGGGCGTTTGACAGCTCAAATTCCGAATGGATCAGGATTTCTCCCAGACGAAAAATACTAACACTGAGAACTCTGGCTGTGCATGGAGTGCCAAAAGCCTCCTCTAAATGGATATTACAAAAGTGGTGAAGTGATCTTTATTTCACAGAGAAATAGGCCCTTCTTTGCATGCAGGGGCATGGTCCTGAGACTGGGCTTCGGCCTGCTAAAATTCCAAACCTAATGTTTTCTCCCAGACTAAAGATTCCAGCAGTTAGAAGCCTGGCTGCTTTTGGAGAGACCAACACTACCTCCAAACTGGTATTAAGAAACTGGGAGGGTATGGTTTTTTTCAGAGGGAAAATTGCCCATGTTCGTAACCAGGGCAATGGTCCTGAGACTGGGCGTCTGAAACCTCAGATTCCAAAGCAATCAGAATTTCTCCCAAACTAAACATGCCACCGTATATAATCCTGGCTACTTTTGGAGAGACACTATCTTCCTCCAAACTTGTATTAAGAAACTGGGAGGGTGTGGTTTATTTCAGAGTAGAAAGTCCAGTGTTCATTTCCAGGGCCCTTGGCCTGAGACTGGGCTTTTGACAGCTCAAATTCCGAATGGATCAGGATTTCTCCCAGACTAAAGATGCCACCACTGAGAACCCTGGCTACTTTTGGAGAGACTGTATCTTCCTACTAAATGGTATTAAGAAACTGGGAGAGTGTGGTTTTTACAGAGGGAAAATGGCCAATGTTCATATCCAGGGCCCTTGGCTGGAGGCAGGCCGTCTGAAACCACAAATTCCGAATGGATCAGGATTTCTCCCAGACTAAAAATACTAACACAGAGAACTCTGGCTGTTCATGGAGAGCCAATAGCCTCCTCGAAATGGATATCACAAAAGTGGTGAAGTGATCTTTATTTCACAGAGGAATAGGCCCTTCTTTGCATGCAGGGGCATGGTCCTGAGACTGGGCTTCGGCCTGCAAAAATTCCAAACCCAATGTTTTCTTCCAGACTAAAGATGCCAGCAGTTAGAAGCCTGGCTACTGTTGGAGACGTCAACACTACCTCCAAACTGGTATTAAGAAACTGGGATGGTGTGGTTTTGTTCAGAGTAAAATTTCCTGTGTTCTTGTTGAGGGTAATGGACCTGAAATTGCGCGTCTGAAACCTCAAATTCCGAAGCAATCAGGATTTCTCCCAGACTAAAAATGCCACCACTTAGAATCGTTGGTACCTCTGGAGAGACAATGTCTTCCTCCAAACAGGTATTAAGAAACTGGGAGGGTGTGGTTTTTTTTCAGAGGAAAACGTCCAGTGTTCGTGTTGAGGGCAATGGGCCTGAGACTGAGCGTCTGACAGCTAAAATTCCGAACGGATCAGGATTTCTCCCAGACGAAAAATACTAACACAGAGAACTCAGGCTGTGCATGGAGTGCCAAAAGCCTCCTCTAAATGGATATTACAAAAGTGGTGAAGTGATCTTTATTTCACAGAGAAATAGGCCCTTCTTTGCATGCAGGGGCATGGTCCTGAGACTGGGCTTCGGCCTGCAAAAATTCCAAACCCAATGTTTTCTTCCAGACTAAAGATGCCAGCAGTTAGAAGCCTGGCTACTGTTGGAGACGTCAACACTACCTCCAAACTGGTATTAAGAAACTGGGATGGTGTGGTTTTGTTGTGAGTAAAATTTCCTGTGTTCTTTTTGAGGGTAATGGACCTGAAACTGCGCGTCTGAAACCTCAAATTCCGAAGCAATCAGGATTTCTCCCAGACTAAAAATGCCACCACTTAGAATCGTTGGTACCTCTGGAGAGAAAATGTCTTCCTCCAAACTGGTATTAAGAAACTGGGAGGGTGTGGTTTTTTTTCAGAGGAAAACGTCCAGTGTTCGTGTTGAGGGCAATGGGCCTGAGACTGAGCGTCTGACAGCTAAAATTCCGAACGGATCAGGATTTCTCCCAGACGAAAAATACTAACACAGAGAACTCAGGCTGTGCATGGAGTGCCAAAAGCCTCCTCTAAATGGATATTACAAAAGTGGTGAAGTGATCTTTATTTCACAGAGAAATAGGCCCTTCTTTGCATGCAGGGGCATGGTCCTGAGACTGGGCTTCGGCCTGCTAAAATTCCAAACATAATGTTTTCTCCCAGACTAAAGATGCCAGCAGTTAGAAGCCTGGCTGCTTTTGGAGAGACCAACACTACCTCCAAACTGGTATTAAGAAACTGGGAGGGTATGGTTTTTTTCAGAGGGAAAATTGCCCATGTTCGTAGCCAGGGCAATGGGCCTGAGACTGGGCGTCTGAAACCTCAGATTCCGAAGCAATCAGAATTTCTCCCAAACTAAACATGCCACCGTATATAATCCTGGCTACTTTTGGAGAGACAATATCTTCCTCCAAACTTGTATTAAGAAACTGGGAGGGTGTGGTTTATTTCAGAGTAAAATGTCCAGTGTTCCTTTCCAGGGCCCTTGGCCTGAGACTGGGCGTTTGACAGCTGGAATTCCGAATGGATCAGGATTTCTCCCAGACTAAAGATTCCACCACTGAGAACCCTGGCTACTTTTGGAGAGACTGTATCTTCCTCCTAAATGGTATTAAGAAACTGGGAGGGTGTGGTTTTTTACAGAGGGAAAATGGCCAATGTTCATATCCAGGGCCCTTGGCCGGAGACTGGGTGTCTGAAACCTCAAATTCTGAATGGATCAGGATTTCTCCCAGAATAAAAATGCCACCACTGAGAACCCTGGCTGTTCATGGAGTGCCAAAAGCCTCCTCTAAATGGATATTACAAAAGTGGTGAAGTGATCTTTATTTCACAGAGAAATAGGCCCTTCTTTGCATGCAGGGGCATGGTCCTGAGACTGGGCTTCGGCCTGCTAAAATTCCAAACCTAATGTTTTCTCCCAGACTAAAGATGCCAGCAGTTAGAAGCCTGGCTACTGTTGGAGAGACCAACACTACCTCCAAACTGGTATTAAGAAACTGGGAGGGTATGGTTTTTTTCAGAGGGAAAATTGCCCATGTTCGTAGCCAGGGCAATGGGCCTGAGACTGGGTGTCTGACACCTAAAATTCCGAACGGATCAGGATTTCTCCCAGACTAAAGATGCAACCTCTTAGAACCTTGGCTGCTTTTGAAGAGACTGGATCTTCCTCCTAAATGATATTAAGAAACTGGGAGGGTGTGGAAATGTCCAGTGCTTGTTTCCAGGGCCCTTGGCCTGAGACTGGGCGTTTGACAGCTGGAATTCCGAATGGATCAGGATTTCTCCCAGACTAAAGATTCCACCACTGAGAACCCTGGCTACTTTTGGAGAGACTGTGTCTTCCTCCTAAATGGTATTAAGAAACTGGGAGGGTGTGGTTTTTACAGAGGGAAAATGGCCAATGTTCATATCCAGGGCCCTTGGCCGGAGACAGGCCGTCTGAAACCTCAAATTCCGAATGGATCAGGATTTCTCCCAGACTAAAAATGCTAACACTGACCTGCTAAAATCCCAAACCTAATGTTTTCTCCCAGACTAAAGATGCCAGCAGTTAGAAGCCTGGCTACTGTTGGAGAGACCAACACTACCTCCAAACTGGTATTAAGAAACTGGGAGGGTATGGTTTTTTTCAGAGGGAAAATTGCCCATGTTCGTAGCCAGGGCAATGGGCCTGAGACTGGGCGTCTGAAACCTCAAATTCCGAAGCAATCAGAATTTCTCCCAAACTAAACATGCCACCGTATATAATCCTGGCTACTTTTGGAGAGACAATATCTTCCTCCAAACTTGTATTAAGAAACTGGGAGGGTGTGGTTTATTTCAGAGTAAAATGTCCAGTGCTTGTTTCCAGGGCCCTTGGCCTGAGACTGGGCGTTTGACAGCTGGAATTCCGAATGGATCAGGATTTCTCCCAGACTAAAGATTCCACCACTGAGAACCCTGGCTACTTTTGGAGAGACTGTGTCTTCCTCCTTAATGGTGTTAAGAAACTGGGAGGGTGTGGTTTTTTACAGAGGGAAAATGGCCAATGTTCATATCCAGGGCCCTTGGCCGGAGGCAGGCCGTCTGAAACCTCAGATTCCGAATGGATCAGGATTTCTCCCAGACGAAAAATGCTAACACTGAGAACTCTGGCTGTGCATGGAGTGCCAAAAGCCTCCTCTAAATGGGTATTACAAAAGTGGTGAAGTGATCTTTATTTCACAGAGGAATAGGCCCTACTTTGCATGCAGGGCCACGGTCCTGAGACTGGGCTTCGACCTGCTAAAATTCCAAACAGAAACTGGGAGGGTATGGTTTTTTTCAGAGGAAAATTGCCCATGTTCGTAGTGCCAGCAGTTAGAAGCCTGGCTACTGTTGGAGAGACCAACACTACCTCCAAACTGGTATTAAGAAACTGGGAGGGTATGGTTTTTTTCAGAGGGAAAATTGCCCATGTTCGTAGCCAGGGCAATGGGCCTGAGACTGGGCGTCTGACACCTATAATTCGAAGGGATCAGGATTTCTCCCAGACTAAAGATGCAACCACTTAGAACCTTGGCTGCTTTTGGAGAGACTGTATCTTCCTCCTAAATGATATTAAGAAACTGGGAGGGTGTGGTTTTTTACAGAGGGAAAATGGCCAATGTTCATATCCAGGGCCCTTGGCCAGAGTCTGGACATCTGAAACCTCAAATTCCGAAACAATCAGGATTTCTCCCAGACTAAAAATGCCACCACTGAGAACCCTGGCTGTTCATGGAGTGCCAAAAGCCTCCTCTAAATGGATATTACAAAAGTGGTGAAGTGATCTTTATTTCACAGAGAAATAGGCCCTTCTTTGCATGCAGGGGCATGGTCCTGAGACTGGGCTTCGGCCTGCTAAAATCCCAAACCTAATGTTTTCTCCCAGACTAAAGATGCCAGCAGTTAGAAGCCTGGCTACTGTTGGAGAGACCAACACTACCTCCAAACTGGTATTAAGAAACTGGGAGGGTATGGTTTTTTCAGAGGGAAAATTGCCCATGTTCGTAGCCAGGGCAATGGGCCTGAGACTGGGCGTCTGAAACCTCAGATTCCGAAGCAATCAGAATTTCTCCCAAACTAAACATGCCACCGTATATAATCCTGGCTACTTTTGGAGAGACAATATCTTCCTCCAAACTTGTATTAAGAAACTGGGAGGGTGTGGTTTATTTCAGAGTAAAATGTCCAGTGCTTGTTTCCAGGGCCCTTGGCCTGAGACTGGGCGTTTGACAGCTGGAATTCCGAATGGATCAGGATTTCTCCCAGACTAAAGATTCCACCACTGAGAACCCTGGCTACTTTTGGAGAGACTGTATCTTCCTCCTAAATGGTATTAAGAAACTGGGAGGGTGTGGTTTTTTACAGAGGGAAAATGGCCAATGTTCATATCCAGGGCCCTTGGCCTGAGACCAGGCGTCTGAAACCTCAAATTCCGAAGCAATCAGGATTTCTCCCAGTTCTCCCAGACTAAACCTGCCACCACTGAGAACCCTGGCTGTGCATGGAGTGCCAAAAGCCTCCTCTAAATGGATATTACAAAAGTGGTGAAGTGATCTTTATTTCACAGAGAAATAGGCCCTTCTTTGCATGCAGGGGCATGGTCCTGAGACTGGGCTTCGGCCTGCTAAAATTCCAAACCTCATGTTTTCTCCCAGACTAAAGATGCCAGCAGTTAGAAGCCTGGCTACTTTTGGAGGGACCAACACTACCTCAAAACTGGTATTAAGAAACTGGGAGGGTATGGTTTTTTTCAGAGGGAAAATTGCCCATGTTCGTAGCCAGGGCAATTGGGCTGAGACTGGGCGTCTGACAGCTAAAATTCCGAACGCATCAGGATTTCTCCCAGGCTAAAGATGCAACCTCTTAGAACCTTGGCTGCTTTTGAAGAGACTGGATCTTCCTCCTAAATGATATTAAGAAACTGGGAGGGTGTGGTTTTTTACAGAGGGAAAATTGCAAATGTTCATATCCAGGGCCCTTGGCCTGAGACTGGGCATCTGAAACCGCAAATTTCGAAACAGTCTGGATTTCTCCCAGACTAAACATGCCACCGTATATAATCCTGGCTACTTTTGGAGAGACAATATCTTCCTCCAAACTTGTATTAAGAAACTGGGAGTGTGTGGTTTATTTCAGAGTAAAATGTCCAGTGTTCGTTTCCAGGGCCCTTGGCCTGAGACTGGGCGTTTGACAGCTCAAATTCCAATGTATCAGGATTTCACCCAGACTAAAGATGCCACCACTGAGAACCCTGGCTACTTTTGGAGAGACTGTGTCTTCCTCCTAAATGGTGTTAAGAAACTGGGAGGGTGTGGTTTTTTACAGAGGGAAAATGGCCAATGTTCATATCCAGGGCCCTTGGCCGGAGGCAGGCCGTCTGAAACCTCAAATTCCAAATGGATCAGGATTTCTCCCAGACGAAAACTACTAACACAGAGAACTCTGCCTGTTCATGGAGTGCCAAAATCCTCCTCTAAATGGATATTACAAAAGTGGTGAAGTGATCTTTATTTCA
This sequence comes from Muscicapa striata striata, assembly GCA_030060385.1. Classification (NCBI taxonomy): domain Eukaryota; kingdom Metazoa; phylum Chordata; class Aves; order Passeriformes; family Muscicapidae; genus Muscicapa; species Muscicapa striata. The sequence continues at coordinate 8,931 of JAREIS010000708.1, read as the reverse complement.
CAGAGAAATAGGCCCTTCTTTGCATGCAGGGGCATGGTCCTGAGACTGGGCTTCGGCCTGCTAAAGTCCCAAACCTAATGTTTTCTCCCAGACTAAAAATGCCAGCAGTTAGAAGCCTGGCTACTGTCGGAGAGACCAACACTACCTCCAAACTGGTATTAAGAAACTGGAAGGGTATGGTTTTTTTCAGAGGGAAAATGGCCCATGTTCTTAACCAGGGCAAGGGGCCTGAGACTGGGCGTCTGAAACCTCAGATTCCGAAGCAATCAGAATTTCTCCCAAACTAAACATGCCACCGTATATAACCCTGCCTACTTTTGGAGAGACAATATCTTCCTCCAAAATTGTATTAAGAAAATGGGAGGGTATGGTTTTTTTCAGAGGGAAAATTGCCCATGTTCGTAGCCAGGGCAATTGGGCTGAGACTGGGCGTCTGACACCTATAATTCGGAAGGGATCAGGATTTCTCCCAGACTAAAGATGCAACCTCTTAGAACCTTGGCTGGTTTTTTAAGAGACTGGATCTTCCTACTAAATGATATTAAGAAACTGGGAGGGTGTGGTTTTGTTCAGAGGAAAATGTCCAGTGTTCTTGTTGAGGGCAATGGGCCTGAAACTGGGCATCTGAAACCTGAAATTCCGAAGGGATCAGGATTTCTCCCAGACTAAAGATGCCACCACTGAGAACCCTGCCTACTTTTGGAGAGACTGTATCTTCTACCTAATATGTATTAAGAAACTGGGAGGGTGTGGTTTTTACAGAGGAAAATGGCCAGTGTTCATATCCAGACCCTTGGCCTGAGGCTGGGCATCTTAAACTGCAAATTTCGAAAAATCAGGATTTCTCCCAGACTAAAAATGCCACCACTGAGAACCCTGACTGTTCATGGAGTTCCAAAAGACTCCTCTAAATGGATATTACAAAAGTGGTGAAGTGATCTTTATTTCACAGAGAAATAGGCCCTTCTTTGCATGCAGGGGCATGGTCCTGAGACTGGGCTTCGGCCTGCTAAAATTCCAAACCTAATGTTTTCTCCCAGACTAAAGATGCCAGCAGTTTGAAGCCTGACTGCTTTTGGAGAGACCAACACTACCTCCAAACTGGTATTAAGAAACTGGGAGGGTATGGTTTTTTTCAGAGGGAAAATTGCCCATGTTCGTAGCCAGGGCAATTGGGCTGGGACTGGGCGTCTGACACCTATAATTCGGAAGGGATCAGGATTTCTCCCAGACTAAAAATGCAACCTCTTAGAACCTTGGCTGCTTTTGAAGAGACTGGATCTTCCTACTAAATGACATTAAGAAACTGGGAGGGTGTGGTTTTGTTCAGAGGAAAATGTCCAGTGTTCTTGTTGAGGGCAATGGGCCTGAAACTGGGCATCTTAAACCTCAAATTCCGAAGGGATCAGGATTTCTCCCAGACTAAAGATGCCACCAGTTATAACCCTGGCTACTTTTGGAGAGACTGTATCTTCTACCTAATGTGTATTAAGAAACTGGGAGGGTGTGGTTTTTTACAGAGGGAAAATGGCCAGTGTTCATATCCAGACCCTTGGCCTGAGCCTGGGCATCTTAAACCGCAAATTTCGAAACAATCAGGATTTCTCCCAGACTAAAAATGTCACCACTGAGAACCCTGGTTGTTCATGGAGTGCCAAAAGCCTCCTCTAAATGGATATTACAAAAGTGGTGAAGTGATCTTTATTTCACAGAGAAATAGGCCCTTCTTTGCATGCAGGGGCGTGGTCCTGAGACTGGGCTTCGGCCTGCTACAATTCCAAACCTAATGTTTTCTCCCAGACTAAAGATGCCAGCAGTTAGAAGCCTGGCTACTTTTGGAGAGACCAACACTACCTCCAAACTGTTATTAAGAAACTGGGAGGGTATGGTTTTTTTCAGAGGGAAAATTGCCCATGTTCGTAGCCAGGGCAATGGACCTGAGACTGGGTGTCTGAAACCTCAGATTCCGAAGCAATCAGAATTTCTCCTAAACTAAACATGCCACCGTATATAATCCTGGCTACTTTTGGAAAGACAATATCTTCCTCCAAACTTGTATTAAGAAACTGGGAGGGTGTGGTTTATTTCAGAGTAAAATGTCCAGTGTTTGTTTCCAGGGCCCTTGGCCTGAGACTGGGCGTTTGACAGCTCAAATTCCGAATGGATCAGGATTTCTCCAAGACTAAAGATGCCACCACTGAGAACCCTGGCTACTTTTGGAGAGACTGTGTCTTCCTCCTAAATGATATTAAGATACTAGGGGGGTGTGGTTTTTTACAGAGGGAAAATTGCAAATGTTCATATCCAGGGCCCTTGGCCAGAGGTAGGCCGTCTAAAACCTAAAATTCCGAATGGATCAGGATTTCTCCCAGACGAAAAATGCTAACTCTGAGAACTCTGGCTGTTCATGGAGAGCCAAAAGCCTCCTCTAAATGGATATCACAAAAGTGATTAAGTGATCTTTATTTCACAGAGGAATAGGCCCTTCTTTGCATGCAGGGGCATGGTCCTGAGACTGGGCTTCGGCCTGCTAAAATCCCAAACCTAATGTTTTCTCCCAGACTAAAGATGCCAGCACTTAGAAGCCTGGCTACTGTTGGAGAGATCAACACTACCTCCAAACTGGTATTAAGAAACTGGGATGGTGGGGTTTTGTTCAGAGGAAAATGTCCAGTGTTCTTGTTGTGGGCAATGGGCCTGAAACTGGGCATCTGATACCTCAAATTCCGAAGGGATCAGGATTTCTCCCAGACTAAAGATGCCACCAGTCATAACCATGGCTACTTTTGGAGAGACTGTATCTTCCTTTTAAAATGTATTAAGAAACTGGGAGGGTGTTGTACTTTACAAAGGGAAAATTGCCAATGCTCATATCAAGGGCCCTTGGCCTGAGACCGGGCGTCTGAAACCTCAAATTCCGAAGCAATCGGGATTTCTCCCAGACTAAAAATGCCACCACTTAGAATCGTGGGTACCTCTGGAGAGACAACGTCTTCCTCCAAACATGTATTAAGAAACTGGGAGGGTGTGGATATTTTTCAGAGGAAAACGCCCAGTGTTCGTATTGAGGGCCATGGGCCTGAGACTGGGCGTCTGACAGCTCAAATTCGAACGGATCAGGATTTCTCCCAGACTAAAGATGCCACCACTGGGAACCCTGGCTACTTTTGGAGAGACTTTGTCTTCCCCCTAAATGATATTAAGAACCTGGGGTGGTGTGGTTTTTACAGAGGGAAAATTGCAAATATTCATATCCAGGGCCCTTGGCCGGAGGCAGGCCGTCTGAAACCTAAAATTCCGAATGGATCAGGATTTCTCCCAGACGAAAAATGCTAACTCTGAGAACTCTGGCTGCTCATGGAGAGCCAAAAGCCTCCTCTAAATGGATATCACAAAAATGGTGAAGTGATCTTTATTTCACAGAGGAATAGGCCCTTCTTTGCATGCAAAGGCATGGTCCTGAGACTGGGCTTCGGCCTGCTAAAATTCCAAACCTAATGTTTTCTCCCAGACTAAAGATGCCAGCAGTTAGAAGCCTGGCTGCTTTTGGAGAGACCAATACTACCTCCAAACTGGTATTAAGAAACTTGGAGGGTATGGTTTTTTTCAGAGGGAAAATTGCCCATGTTCGTAACCAGGGCAATGGGCCTGAGACTGGGCGTCTGAAACCTCAAATTCCGAAGGGATCAGAATTTCTCCCAAACTAAACATGCCACCGTATATAATCCTGGCTACTTTTGGAGAGACAATATCTTCCTCCAAACTTGTGTTAAGAAACTGGGAGGGTGTGGTTTATTTGAGAGTAAAATGTCCAGTGTTCGTTTCCAGGGCCCTTGGCCTGAGACTGGGCGTTTGACAGCTCAAATTCCGAACGGATCAGGATTTCTCCCAGACTAAAGATGTCACCACTGAGAGCCCTGGCTACTTTCGGAGAGACTGTATCTTCCTCCTAAATGGTATTAAGAAACTGGGAGGTTGTGGTTTTTTACAGAGGGAAAATTGCCAATGTTCATATCCAGGGCGCTTGGCATGAGACTGGGCGTCCGAAACCTCAAATTCCGAATCAATCAGAATTTCTCCCAGACTAAAGATGCAACCTCTTAGAACCTTGGCTGCTTTTGAAGAGACTGGATCTTCCTCCTAAATGATATTAAGAAACTGGGAGGGTGTGTTTTTTTACAGAGGGAAAATTGCAAATGTTCATATCCAGGGCCCTTGGCCTGAGACTGGGCATCTGAAACCGCAAATTTCAAACAGTCCAGATTTCTCCCAGACTAAACATGCCACCGTATATAATCGTGGCTACTTTTGGAGAGACAATATCTTCCTCCAAACGTGTATTAAGAAACTGGGAGGGTGTGGTTTATTTCAGAGTAAAATGTCCAGTGTTCGTTTCCAGGGCCCTTGGCCTGAGACTGGCGTTTGACAGCTCAAATTCCGAATGGATCGGGATTCCTCCCAGACTAAAGATGCCACCACTGAGAACCCTGGCTACTTTTGGAGAGACTGTGTCTTCCTCCTAAATGGTGTTAAGAAACTGGGGGTGGTTTTTACAGAGGGAAAATTGCAAATGTTCATATCCAGGGCCCTTGGCCGGAGGCAAGCCGTCTGAAACCTCAAATTCTGAATGGATCAGGATTTCTCCCAGACGAAAAATGCCACCACTGAGAACTCTGGCTGTTCATGGAGTGCCGAAAGCCCCCTCTAAATGGATATTACAAAGGTGGTGAAGTGATCTTTATTTCACAGAGAAATAGGCCCTTCTTTGCATGCAGGGCATGGTCCTGAGACTGGGCTTCGGCCTGCTAAAATCCCAAACCTAATGTTTTCTCCCAGACTAAAGATGCCAGCAGTTAGAAGCCTGGCTACTTTTGGAGAGACCAACACTACCTCCAAACTGGTATTAAGAAACTGGGAAGGTATGGTTTTTTTCAGAGGGAAAATTGCCCATGTTCGTAGCCAGGGCAATGGGCCTGAGACTGGGCGTTTGACAGCTCAAAATCCGAATGGATCAGGATTTCTCCCAGACTAAAGATGCCACCACTGAGAACCCTGGCTACTTTTGGAGAGACTGTGTCTTCCTCCTAAAAGGTGTTAAGACACTGGGAGGGTGTGGTTTTTTACAGAGGGAAAACGGCCAATGTTCATATCCAGGGCCCTTGGCCGGAGGCAGGCCGTCTGAAACCTCAAATTCCGAATGGATCAGGATTTCTCCCAGACTAAAAATATTAATACGGAAAACTCTGGCTGTGCATGGAGTGCCAAAAGCCTCCTCTAAATGGATATTACAAAAGTGGTGAAGTGATCTTTATTTCACAGAGGAATAGGCCCTTATTTGCATGCAGGGGCATGGTCCTGAGACTGGGCTTCGGCCTGCTAAAATTCCAAACCTAATGTTTTCTCCCAGACTAAAGATGCCAGTAGTTTGAAGCCTGACTGCTTTTGGAGAGACCAACACTACCTCCAAACTGGTATTAAGAAACTGGGAGGGTATGGTTTTTTTCAGAGGGAAAATTGCCCATGTTCGTAGCCAGGGCAATTGGGCTGGGACTGGGCGTCTGACACCTATAATTCGGAAGGGATCAGGATTTCTCCCAGACTAAAAATGCAACCTCTTAGAACCTTGGCTGCTTTTGAAGAGACTGGATCTTCCTACTAAATGACATTAAGAAACTGGGAGGGTGTGGTTTTGTTCAGAGGAAAATGTCCAGTGTTCTTGTTGAGGGCAATGGGCCTGAAACTGGGCATCTTAAACCTCAAATTCCGAAGGGATCAGGATTTCTCCCAGACTAAAGATGCCACCAGTCATAACCATGGCTACTTTTGGAGAGACTGTATCTTCCTTTTAAAATGTATTAAGAAACTGGGAGGGTGTTGTACTTTACAAAGGGAAAATTGCCAATGCTCATATCAAGGGCCCTTGGCCTGAGACCGGGCGTCTGAAACCTCAAATTCCGAAGCAATCAGGATTTCTCCCAGACTAAAAATGCCACCACTTAGAATCGTGGGTACCTCTGGAGAGACAACGTCTTCCTCCAAACATGTATTAAGAAACTGGGAGGGTGTGGATATTTTTCAGAGGAAAACGCCCAGTGTTCGTGTTGGGGGCCATGGGCCTGAGACTGGGCGTCTGACAGCTCAAATTCGAACGGATCAGGATTTCTCCCAGTCTAAAGATGCCACCACTGGGAACCCTGGCTACTTTTGGAGAGACTTTGTCATCCCCTAAATGATATTAAGAACCTGGGGGTGTGGTTTTTACAGAGGGAAAATTGCAAATATTCATATCCAGGGCCCTTGGCCGGAGGCAGGCCGTCTAAAACCTAAAATTCCGAATGGATCAGGATTTCTCCCAGACGAAAAATGCTAACTCTGAGAACTCTGGCTGCTCATGGAGAGCCAAAAGCCTCCTCTAAATGGATATCACAAAAATGGTGAAGTGATCTTTATTTCACAGAGGAATAGGCCCTTCTTTGCATGCAGAGGCATGGTCCTGAGACTGGGCTTCGGCCTGCTAAAATTCCAAACCTAATGTTTTCTCCCAGACTAAAGATGCCAGCAGTTAGAAGCCTGGCTACTGTTGGAGAGATCAACACTACCTCCAAACTGGTATTAAGAAACTGGGATGGTGTGGTTTTGTTCAGAGGAAAATGTCCAGCATTCTTGTTGAGGGCAATGGGCCTGAAACTGGGCATCTGAAACCTCAAATTCCGAAGGGATCAGTATTTCTCCCAGACTAAAGATGCCACCAGTCATAACCATGGCTACTTTTGGAGAGACTGTATCTTCCTTTTAAAATTTATTAAGAAACTGAGAGGGTGTTGTATTTTACAGAGGGAAAATGGCCAATGTTCATATCCAGGGCCCTTGGCCTGAGGCAAGGCGTCTGAAACCTCAAATTCCGAAGTAATCAGGATTTCTCCCAGACTAAAAATGCCACCACTTAGAATCGTGTCTATCTCGGGAGAGACAATGTCTTCCTCCAAACTGGTATTAAGAAACTGGGAGGGTGTGGTTTTTTTCAGAGGAAAATGTCCAGTGTTCGTGTTGAGGGCAAAGGGCCGGAGACACGGCGTCTGACAGCTAAAATTCCGAACGGATTAGGATTTCTCCCAGACTAAAGATGCCACCAGTCATAACCATGGCTACTTTTGGAGAGACTGTGTCTTCCTCCTAAATGGTGTTAAGAAACTCGGTGGGTGTGGTTTTTACAGAGGGAAAATGGCCAATGTTCATATCCAGGGCCCTTGGCCGGAGGCAGGCCGTCTGAAACGACAAATTCGAAGCAATCAGGATTTCTCCAAGACGAAAAATACTAACACTGAGAACTCTGGCTGTGCATGGAGTGCCAAAAGCCTCCTCTAAATGGATATTGCAAAAGTGATGAAGTGATCTTTATTTCACAGAGAAATAGGCCCTTCTTTGCATGCAGGGGCATGGTCCTGAGACTGGGCTTCGGCCTGCAAAAATTCCAAACCTCATGTTTTCTCCCAGACTAAAGATGCCAGCAGTTAGAAGCCTTGCTGCTGTTGGAGAGACCAACACTACCTCCAAACTGGTATTAAGAAACTGGGAGGGTATGGTTTTTTTCAGAGGGAAAATTGCCCATGTTCGTAACCAGGGCAATGGGCCTGAGACTTGGCGTCTGAAACCTCAGATTCCGAAGCAATGAGAATTTCTCCCAAACTAAACATGCCACCGTATATAATCCTGGCTACTTTTGGAGAGACAATATCTTCCTCCTAACTTGTATTAAGAAATTGGGAGGGTGTGGTTTATTTCAGAGTAAAATGTCCAGTGTTTGTTTCCAGGGCCCTTGGCCTGAGACTGGGCGTTTGACAACTCAAATTCGAATGGATCAGGATTTCTCCCAGACTAAAGATGCCACCACTGAGAATCCTGGCTACTTTTGGAGAGACTGTATCTTCCTCCTAAATGGTATTAAGAAACTGGGAGGGTGTGGTTATTTACAGAAGGAAAATGGCCAATGTTCATATCCAGGGCCCTTGGCAGTGACTGGGCGTCTGAAACCTCAAATTCTGAATGGATCAGGATTTCTCCCAGACTAAAAATAGTAACACGGAGAAGTGTGGCTGTTCATGGAGAGCCAAAAGCCTCCTCTAAATGGATATCACAAAAGTGCTGAAGTGATCTTTCTTTCACAGAGGAATAGGCCCTTCTTTGCATGCAGGGGCATGGTCCTGAGACTGGGCTTCGGCCTGCAAAAATTCCAAACCTAATGTTTTCTTCCAGCCTAAAGATGCCAACAGTTAGAAGCCTGGCTACTGTTGGAGAGGTCAACACTACCTCCAAACTGGTATTAAGAAACTGGGAAGGTGTGGTTTTGTTCAGAGGAAAATGCCCAGTGTTCGTATTGAGGGTAATGGGCCTGAAACTGGGCGTCTGAAACCTCAAATTCGAAGGGATCAGGATTTCTCCCAGACTAAAGACGCTGCCATCATAACCATGGCTTCTTTTGGAGAGACTGTATCTTACTCCTAAATGGTATTAAGAAACTGGGAGGGTGTTGTATTTTACAGAGGGAAAATTGCCAATGTTCATATCCAGGGCCCCTGGCCTGAGACCGGGCGTCTGAAACCTCAAATTCAAGCAATCAGGATTTCTCCCAGACTAAAACTGCCACCACTGAGAACCCTGGCTGTTCATGGAGTGCCTAAAGCCTCCTCTAAATGGATATTACAAAAGTGGTGAAGTGATCTTTATTTCACAGAGGCATAGGCCCTTCTTTGTATGCAGGGGCATGGTCCTGAGACTGGGCTTCGGCCTGCTAAAATTCCAAACCTAATGTTTTCTCCCAGACTAAAGATGCCAGCAGTTAGAAGCCTGGCTACTTTTGGAGAGACCAACACTACCTCCAAACTGGTATTAAGAAACTGGGAGGGCATGGTTTTTTTCAGAGGGAAAATTGCC
>JAREIS010000707.1:0-57275 GCA_030060385.1 Muscicapa striata striata | reverse complement strand
GAGGCGGGGCCAAGGAGTGAGGTTGCTACGGGCGTGGTCTAATTACCCGTCGCTAAGGGCGTGATTTAATTAGCTGTTGCTATGGGCGTGGTCGGCAGGGGCGGGGCCACGCCTCTCACCGCTCGCCACGGCAACGTGGGCGGGGCCTCGCTACCAGGCGAGCGGTTTCCATGGCAACCGAGGGCATCCTCTGTTTTCCCCCTCATAGCAACGGGGGGAGGGGGGAGGAACAGCCCCTGCCGTTGCCATAGTAACTAGGTTGACTCCCCCCCATAGCAACCGGGGTGAGAAGCCCCGTGCGTTTCCATGACAACCGACGCGAGACCCCCAATGTCACACCCCTCCCGTTGCCACGGCAACCGCCATGCCACTCCCCGTTGTCCCCTCCCTCACAGGTGACACACCCCCCCCCTCCCCGTTACCATGGCAACCAGGGTGACACCCCCACCCCCATCTCGTGACACCCGGGTGTGTCCCGTCCCCAATTTTGTCACCGGGGTGTCCCCGCTGCCATGCGGGGGGGGAGGGGTGTCCCCGGGGTGTCCCCCCCCTCCTTGGGGACAATCGGGGTGACCCCGGGAAAGGGGGGGGCGGGGTGGGGGGGACCCGGGTGTCCGGTTGTCCGGGTGTCCGAGTGTCCAGTTGTCCGGTCACCCCCCCCCCCGTTATTTTTAGCGCGGGGGGGAACCCGACACCGCGGGGCCACCCTGTCACCCTGTTTACGGGACAGCGGCGGTGACAGCGGGACGGCGGGTCGGGGACACCCGGTGACAGCAGGGACAGGGGCCGGGGACACCCCTGGTGGGGGAGGGGGGCTGGGTTGGGGACACCCGGGTGACGTGGGAGGGGGCACGCGGGGACGGGGGCGCGAAAAGGGGGTTGGGGACACGTGGTGACAAGGAGGTGACAGCAGGGACACCCCCCCCCGGGCGGGGACAGGGGTCAGGAGGGGTTGGGGACACTCGGTGACAGGAATTGGGGACCCCCCCGGGAGTGGCGGGGGTCACACGGTGACAGAGGACCCCGTTGGGGACAGGGGTCAGGAGGGCTTGGGGACACTCGGTGACAGGGGACAGGCGGGTGACAGGTGCTGGGGACCCCCCGGTGACACAGAGAGAGAGCCGGGGACACCGCGGGGACAGGGACAGGAGGGGGGGGGACACCCCGTGACACGGGGACACCTGGGGGACACCTGGGGACACCGGGGACACCTGGTGACATCTGGGGGACACCTGGTGACACCTGGGGGACACCTGGTGACAGGGCTCAGGTGGCTCGGGGACATTTGGGAAAGGGGGACAAAGCCCTGGGGACACCAGTGACACTTTTGAGGTGACCCCAAGAGTTTTGGGGACTCCTCCAAATTTTTGGGGTCACTTTGAGGACCCCCCCCAAGAATTTCGGGAGCCCCAAATCTTTAGGGGACCCCCAAAAATTTCGGGGTGTCCCCAACATGATGAGACCCCTCAGGTGTCGCAGGGTCACCCTTGAACCCCCAAAATTTTAGGGATCCCCCTCCCCCAACTCCTTGGGTCTTCTTGGACCCCAAACAATTTCGGGGATCCCCAAATTCTTTCGGGTCCACTTAGACCCCCAATATTTTTGGGGTTCCCCAAATCTTGAGGGACCCCAAAGTGTCCCCAACACCCCGAGGTTCCTCCAACGTTGTAGAACCCTCAAAAATTTGGGGTTCCCCAACATCATCAACCCCAAATAATTTAGGGGTTCCCCCAAATCTTTAGGGTCCCACTGGGAACCCCAATATTTTAGGGTGCCCCGAAATTTGGGTAGCCCAATTTTGGGTCCCCAAAATTTCAAGGTCCCTGGACCCCTATATTTAGGGTCCCAAATCTAGGGTCCACTGGACCCCAATATTTTAGGGTCTCCCCAAAATTTAACGACCCCAATTTTAGGTCCATGGGATTTAGGTTCCCCTGAATCTCAGCACCCCAAATTTTAGGCCTGAACCCCATAACTCCCTGTGACCCCCAAATCCTAGGGTCCCCCATAGATCCCTTGTAGGCCCCCTGATACTCCCTGTGACCCCCAAACCCCCTCCAGGGCACCCCCAAACCCCCAAACCCTTGGGGCCCCAAACCCCCTGTGACCCCCGAAAGCCCCGTGACCCCCAAACTCCTCAGGGGCACCCCCAATCCCCCAAACCCCCAAATTCCCCTGTGACCCCCAAACTCCCTGTGACCCCCAGACCCCCAAACCCCCTGTGACCCCCAAACCCCTCAGGGCACCCCCAATCCCCTCAAACCCCCTGTGACCCCCATAACCCCCTGTGACCCCCTGTAACCCCCAATCCCCCATAACCCCCTGTGACCCCCAAACCCCTGTGACCCCCAAACCCCCATAAGCTCCCTGTGACCCCCATAACCCCCTGTGACCCCCAAGCCCCCCATAAGCCCCCTGTGACCCCCTGTAACCCCCAAACCCCGTGACCCCCAATCCCCCAAACCCCGCAGGGCGCCCCAATCCCCCATAACCCCCTGTAACCCCCAAACCCCCTGTGACCCCCAAACCCCCATAAGCTCCCTGTGACCCCCAAACCCCCTGTGACCCCCAATCCCCCATAAGCCCCTGTGACCCCCAAACCCCCATAAGCCCCGTGACCCCCTGTAACCCCCAAACCCCCAAACCCCCGTGACCCCCTGTGACCCCCAAACTCCCCCGTAACCCCCAACCCCCAAGCTGCCCTCAGTGCCCTCGGCCGCCCCCGGCCATGCCCCGGCCATGGGGGAGCCGCTGGGCTGCTGCGGCGCGTGGCCATCAACGTGTCGGGCCGGCGCTTCGAGGCGCTGCAGCGCTGCTGCTGCGCCCTTCCCGACACCCTGCTGGGCGACCCGCGCCGCCGCCGCCGCTTCTTCGACCCCCAGCGCCGCGAGTACTTCTTCGACCGGCACCGCGGCGCCTTCGGGGCCGTGCTCTACTACTACCAGTCGGGCGGGCGGCTGCGCAGGCCGCCGGACGTGCCGCTGGACGTGTTCCTGGAGGAGCTGCGCTTCTACCAGCTGGGCGACGAGGCCGAGGAGAGGCTGCGCGAGGCCGAAGGGTTCTCGGTGGAGGAGCCGCCGGCGCTGCCGCGCGGGGGGTTGAGGAGGAGGGCGTGGTTGTTGTGCGAGCACCCCGAGAGCTCGCCGGCGGCGCGGGTGGTGGCGCTGCTGTCGGTGTTGGTCATCCTGGTGTCCATCGTGGTGTTCTGTCTGGAGACGCTGCCGCAGTTCCGGCACGGCGGCGACGGGGAGGTGAGTGGGGGGGGGAGGAGGCGGCGTTGTTGTCGTTGTCTTCGTCATTATCGTCATCATCGTCATCATCGTCATCGTCGTCGTCACTGTCGTTGTCTTCACGGTTATCGTTATCACCATCATTGTTGTCATTATGTTGCTCACCATTACTGTTATCGTCATCATCATCGTCGTCATTGTCGTTGTCTTCGTCATTATCACCATCATCGTCATCATCGTCATTGTCGTTGTCTTCATCATTATCACCATCATCGTCATCATCATCGTCATTGTCTTCATGGTTATCATCATCATCGTCATCACCATCATTGTCATTGTCTTCATGGTTATCATCATCGTCATCATCGTCGTTGTCATTGTCTTCGTGGTTATCGTCATCATCGTCATCATCATCGTTGTCATTGTCATTGTCATTGTGGTTATCATCATCGCCATTGTCATTGTCTTCATGGCTATCATCATCATCGTCATCATCGTCGTTGTCGTCGTCATTGTCGTTGTCTTCATCACTGTCATTATTGTCAATGATCCTCACCATCGTCATCGCCACAGTCAGCATTGTCATCGTTGTTCTCGTCATTGTTATCGTCATCGTTGTCATTGTTCTTGTCATCATCATCACCATCATTACTCTTATCATTGTCATCATTGTCATTGTCTTCATCGCCATCGTCATCACCATCACCATCATTGCCATTGTCCTCATCATCATCATCGTCGTCATCATTGTCATTGTCGTTGTCCTCATCATCATCATCATCGTTGTCATCACTGTCGTTGTCTTTATCACCATTGCTGTTGTTTTCATCATCATCGTCATCGTCACTGTCCTCATCATCATCATCGTTGTCGTTGTCTTCATCCCCATCATCATCATCACTCTCATCATCATCTTCACCATCCTCAACACCCTTATCATCACCATCATCATCAACATTATCATTTTCATTGTTCTCAATCGTCTTCATTGTCCTCATCCTCATCATCCCGTTGTCATCATCATCATCATCGTCGTCATCGTCTTCGTCATCCTCACCACACTCAATGTCCTCATCATCACTGTCATCATCATCATCCTCATCATCTTCATCATCATCATCATCGTCCTCGTTGTCTTCATCACCATCATCTTTATCATTGTCCTCATCATCTTCATCATCTTCATCATCTTCGGTGTCATCCTCACCATCGTCACCATTCTCATCATCCTCCATGTCATTGTCACCCTCCTCATCCTCTTCTTCCTCAGCGTCCTCATCCTCACCCTTCTTGCCATCTTCATCATCCTCATCTTCATCATCCTCCCCATCCTCATTGTCCTCCATGTCATTGTCACCATCCTCATCCTCACCCTTCTTGCCATCTTCATCATCCTCATCCTCACCATCCTCATCCTCTTCTTGCCATCTTCACCATCCTCACCCTCATCGTCCTCACCATCCTCATCTTCATCATCCTCCCCATCCTCATTGTCCTCCATGTCATTGTCACCATCCTCGTCCTCACCTTCCTCATCCTCTCCTTCCTCACCCTTCTTCATCATCCTCATCCTCATCCTCACCCCCATCCTCACCATCCTCACCTTCATCCCTGCACGGACATCACCCTCACCATCCTCATCCTCACCGCGCTGCCTTCCCCTTGTCACCATCCCTGTCCTGATCTTCCTCCTTACCCTCACCATCCTCAGCCTCGTTTTCTTCCTCCCTGGCATCTTCACCATCCTCATCCTCACTCTCCATCCTCATCATCACCACCCTCAGCCTTCATCCTTCTCATTTCCAGCCTCATCCTCGCCATCCTCATATTTATTTTTACCTTCATCATCATCCTCGTGCTCCCCAAGCTCCTTCTCCTCATTCCCATCCTCATCCTCACCACCCCCAGCCTTCATCCTCCCTCTTTTCTTCCTCCTCCTCCTCCTCCTCCTCCTTCTGCTGGGACTTTGCAATGGGACATGAGGGTCTGGGGGGTCTCCAACCCCGTTAACCCACACTGGGGAGGGTCTCAAACCCCCATTAACCCACACTGGGGGGGGTCTCCAACCCCATCAACCCACACTGGGATGGTCTCAGACCCCCATTAACCCACACTGGGGGGTGAATTTGGGGCTTTGGGGTGTCTCCAACCCAATTAACCCATACAGGGGAGGGGTCTCCAACCCCATTAACCCACACTGGGGGGTGAATCTGGGGCTTTGGGTGGTCTCCAACCCCATTAACCCACACTGGGGAGGGGTCTCAAACCCCATTAACCCACACTGGGGGTCTCAGACCCCCATTAACCCACACTGGGGATGAATCTGGGGCTTTGGGTGGTCTCCAACCCCATTAACCCACACTGGGGGTGAATCTGGGGCTTTGGGTGGTCTCCAACCCCATTAACCCACACTGGGGCCGTCCCCAACCCCACCAACCCCCGCTCAGCACCCAATTCAAACCCCCCCAAGACCCCTCCATTAACCCCTCCCCCTCTCTCCCCACAGCCCCCCTCGCCCACCCCCACCAACGCCACCGCGCCCCCTCCCCACCGCTCGGGCCTGACCGACCCTTTCTTCGTGGTGGAGACCATCTGCATCTGCTGGTTCTCCCTGGAGCTGCTGGTGCGGCTGGTGGCCAGCCCCAGCAAGGCGGCGTTCTTCCGCAGCGCCATGAACCTCATCGACCTGGCGGCCATCGCTCCCTACTTCATCGCGCTGGGCACGGAGCTGGCGCGGCAGCGCGGCATCGGCCAGCCCGCCATGTCGCTGGCCGTGCTGCGCGTCATCCGCCTGGTGCGCGTCTTCCGCGTCTTCAAGCTGTCGCGCCACTCCACGGGCCTGCAGATCCTGGGCCAGACGCTCAAGGCCAGCATGAGGGAGCTGGGCCTGCTCATCTTCTTCCTCCTCATCGGCGTCGTGCTCTTCTCCAGCGCCGTTTACTTCGCCGAGGCCGAGGACGCGGCCACGGCCTTCACGTCCATCCCGCAGGCCTTCTGGTGGGCGGTGGTTACCATGACGACGGTGGGCTACGGGGACATGGCGCCGGTGACGGTGGGCGGGAAGCTGGTGGGGTCGCTGTGCGCCATCGCGGGCGTGCTCACCATCTCGCTGCCCGTGCCCGTCATCGTCTCCAACTTCTCCTACTTCTACCGGCGCGAGCTGCGCGGGGAGGAGGCCGGAGGGGCCGCGCCCGCCCCGCCCTGCCCGCACCACCCCGAGGGGCCCGCGGGCGAGGAGGGGAAGGCGGGAGGAGGGGAGGGGTGGGGGTGGACGGGGAGGCCGGGGGGGAGAAGGGCTGGGGAGGGGGGAGGCTGGTGACAGAGGTGTGAGAGGGGATGGGGGGGAAGGATGGAGTGGGGGGTGCTGGGATGGACTGGGATGGACTGGGATGGATTGGAATGAACTAGGAGTGCACTGGGATGGACTGGGAGTGCACTGGGATGGACTGGGATGAACTAGGAGTGCACTGGGATGGACTGGGAGTGCACTGGGATGGACTGGGATGGATGGATTGGAATGAACTAGGAGTGCACTGGGATGGACTGGGAGTGCACTGGGATGGATTGGAATGAACTAGGAGTGCACCAGAATGGACTAGGAGTGCACTGGGATGGACTGGGAGTGCACTGGGATGGACTGGAATGAACTAGGAGTGCACTGGGATGGACTGGGAGTGCACTGGGATGGATTGGAATGAACTAGGAGTGCACTGGGATGGACTGGGAGTGCACTGGGATGGCTGGGATGGATTGGAATGAACAGGCAGTGCACTGGGATGGATTGGGATGAACTAGGAGTGCACCAGAATGAACTAGGAGTGCACTGGGATGAACTGGGAGTGCACTGGGATGGACTGGGAGTGCACTGGGATGGATTGGAATGAACTAGGAGTGCACTGGGATGGACTGGGAGTGCACTGGGATGGACTGGGAGTGCACTGGGATGGATTGGGATGAACTAGGAGTGCACCAGAATGGACTGGGAGTGCACTGGGATGGACTGGGAGTGCACTGGGATGGATTGGAATGAACAGGCAGTGCACTGGGATGGACTGGGAGTGCACTGGGATGGATTGGGATGAACTGGGAGTGCACCAGAATGGACTGGGAGTGCACTGGGATGAACTGGGAGTGCACTGGGATGGACTGGGAGTGCACTGGGATGGATTGGGATGGACTGGGAGTGCACAAGAATGGTCTGGGAGTGCACCAGAATGGACTGGGGTGCACTGGGATGAACTGGGAGTGCACTACGGTAGACTGGAGTGAAGGAGGATGAGCTGGGAGTGCACCAGGATGGACTGTGAGTGAACTGGAATGGACTGGGGAGCACTCAAATGAACTGGGAGTGCACTGGGATGGACTGGGATGGACTGGGATGCAGCACTGTGAACTGTGAGACCACCAGGATGAACTGGGGAGCCCTGGAATGAAATAGGAGTGCACTGGGATGAACTGGGGGTGCACTGGGATGAACTGGGAGTGCACCAGCATGGACTGGAACAACTGGGAGCGCACCAGGACGAACTGGGAGTGCACTGGGATGAACTGGGGGTGCACCAGGATGGACTGGGAGCGCACCAGGATGAACTGGAACAACTGGGAGCGCACCAGGACGGACTGTGGGGCGAATGAGGATGAACTGGAATAACTGGGGGCGCACCCAAGTGAACTGGGGGCGCACTGGGATGAACTGGGAGCGCACCAGGACGAACTGGGGGGCACTGGGATGAACTGGGGGGCACTGGAGCTCCCAGCTGAGGACACGCCGTGACACCCCGAGGACACCGAGGACCCCCCCCCTCACCCCGGCTGTGTCACCTGAGCCCCCCCGGGAGACCCCGCGGGATTTTGGGGAGGGGGAGGGGGACTCCAACCCTGGCGGCAATAAAGGTGACACTTGGTGGCACAGCGGGGTCGGGGGGTCCTGCAATAAAGGTGACACTTGGTGGCACAGCGGGTCGAGGGGGTCCTGGGCACAAAGGTGACACTTGGTGGCACAGCGGGGTCGTGGGGGGGTCCCGGGCAATAAAGGTGACACTTGGTGGCACAGCGGGGTCGTGGGGGGGTCCCGGGCAATAAAGGTGACACTTGGTGGCACAGCGGGGTCGTGGGGGGGTCCCGGGCAATAAAGGTGACACTTGGTGGCACAGCGGGGTCGTGGGGGGGTCTGGGGGTTTTGGGGGGTCCCAGGAGCCTGGCTGGGGCACTGCTGAGTCAGCAGGTTCGTATTTTGGGACCTCCCGGAGGAGCAGGGGTAGCTGGTGGGGAGGGGTGACCCCCAAGGATCCTCTCCCAGTCCAAACCAGTCCAAACCAGTGGCCTCCAGTGCCCTTCCAGTCCTTCCCCATTGCCCGCTGCATCCCTCTCCCAGTCTCTTCCAGTCCCCTCGAGTTCCCCCCACGCCTCTCCCATGTCCCGACAGTCCCTCCCGGAGCCCTCCCAGCCCCTCGGTCCCTCCCAGTGCCCCCCAGACCTCTCCCAGTCCTTCCCAGTCCTTCCCAGTTCCCTCCAGTTCTCCCCCCCACCCGGTCCTCCACCGCCAGGGGGCGCAGTGTCATTTAAGCCACCAGAAGCGGCGGCGTAGCAGAACCGGAAGTTGCCTTGGAGGCGCTAAAGGAGGCGTGGCTTTGCTCATAAGGGGAGTGGGCGGGGCTTGGCAAGGGGCAGCGGCGAGTGCAAGGACAAAAAGGCGGGAACGGAACAGCCGGGGGCGGGGCTGAGAGACGGAAGTGACGTCATATAACAGTGAGGGGACGGGAGCCCGGTTCCGGTTCCGGTCCCCGCTCCTCGGCCCGGTTCCGTCGCTGCTCCCGGCGCGATGCGGGCGGAGCTGCGCGGCCTCGCCGGGCCCATAGCGCTGCCGGACGGGCAGCCCGTGGTGCTGGGCCGCGGGCCGCTCACCGGCGTCACCGACCGCAAGTGCTCCCGGCAGCAGGGTGGGTGCTGGGGCCTGCTCCGTTATCCCGGGCCACCGAGACCGCCCCACAGCGACCCCCGGAGCCACCGGGACTCCCTCAGAACCCGCCCAGGACCCGCCATGCCCTCATTCCTGGGGCACCGGCTCATGGGAACAGCCCCAAATTCACCCCCCAGCACCTCTAAATATTCCCCCCCCCAGAGCTTCCCTCTCAGACTCTCCAATCCCTCCAAGGAACCCCCAAATTCCCCCCCAGAACCCCCAAATATTTCTGCCCCAGAGCCTCCCCCAGTCCCCCAAGGAACCCCCAAATTCCCCCCCCCAGCACCCCCAAATTCACCCCCAGCCCCCAAATATTCCCCCAGTCCCGCAAGGAATCCCCAAATTCCCCTCAGCACCCCCAAATATCCCCCAGAGCCTCCCCCTCAGACTCTCCAATCCTCTAAGGAACCCCCAAATTCATCCCCAGGGCCCCCAAATTCATCCCTCAGCACCCCAAATATCCCCCAGAGCCTCCCCCACCCTCCAGGTTCTCCCCAGTCCCCCAAGGATCCCCCAAATTCACCTCCGAGCACCCCCAAATATTTCTGCTCAGAGCCTCCCCCTCAGACTCTCCAATCCCTCCAAGGAACCCCCAAATTCATCCCAGAACCCCAAAATTCACCAGCACCCCCCAAATTCATCCCCCAACACCCCCCAAATTCACTCTCAGCACCCCCAAATTCACCCCCCAGCACCCCAAATATTCCCCCAGGTTCTCCCCAGTCCCCAAGGAACCCCCAAATTCCTCCCCCAACACCCCAAATATTCTCAACACCCAACACCACCAAATCACCCCAGCACCCCTGCTCACCCAGCACCCCCAAATTCCCCCAGCACCCCAAATATTCCCCCAGTCCCATGAAACCCCCTGGGCCTCAGCACCCCCCAAAACCTACAATCCCCCAGTCCCCACCCCCACAATTTGGGAACACCTTCTGTGGGTTCCCCTCCCCTCCCCGATTTTTGGGGGGCTAGCTCCTGGGCCTGACGCACCCTCCTTCCCCTCCCCACAGTGGAGATCGTGGCCAACAACTACGAGGGCACGGCCCGGGTCACACAGGTGGGGATTGGGGGGTCCTGGGGGGGTTTGGGGGGTCCTGGGGGGGTTTGGGGGTGGTTAAAGGGATTTTGGGGGTCCTGGGGTTTTTTTGGGGGTGGTTAAAGGGGTTTTGGGGTCCTGGGGTTTTTTGGGGTGCTTAAAGGGATTTTGGGGGTCCTGGGGTTTTTTTGGGGGTGCTTAAAGGATTTTGGGGGTGGTTAAAGGAGTTTTTGGGGTCCTGAAAGGTTTTGAGGGTGCTTAAAGGGATTTTGGGGGTCCTGGGGTTTATTTTTTGGGGTTTCTGACATCCTGGGATGTTTTTTTTGGGGTTTCTGACATTCTAGGTTGTTTTTTTTTTGGGGTTTATGAGATCTTGGAATGTGTTTCTGGGGGGTTTCTGACATCCTGAGGTGTTTTTTTGGGGTTTGTGAAATCCTGGGATTTTTTTGGGGGTTTCTGAGTTTCTGGGATGTTTTTTTGGGGTTTCTGAGCTCCCGGGGTGGGTTTTTTTTTGGGTTTCTGACATCCTGAGGTGATTTTAGGGTGGATTTCTGACATCCTGGGGTGTTTTTTTGAGATTTTTGAGATTCTGGGGTGGATTTTTTTGGGGTTTCTGAGCTCCTGGGCTGTTTTTTGGGGGGGGGTTCTTACATCCTGGGGTGTTTTTGGGGGTTTATGAGATCCTGGGATGGTTTTTTTGGGGTTTTTTGAGATCCTGGGGTGTTTTTGGGGGTTTATGACATTCTATGATGATTTTTTGGGGTTTCTGACATCCTGGGGTGGTTTTTGGGGGTTTCTGACATCCTGAGGTGAATTTTTTTGGGGTTTCTGACATCCTGGGATTTTTTTGGGGGTTTCTGAGATCCTGAGGTGATTTTTTTGGGGGGGTTTCTGACATCCTGGGGTGTTTTTGGGGGGGTTTCTGAGTTTCTGGGATGTTTTTTTGGGGTTTCTGACATCCTGGGGTGATTTATTTTTGTTTTTCCCTCTGCTCCGCAGCTCGGGGTGAACCCCAGCTCGGTGGGGGGGTCCCGCCTGTGCCGGGGGGGCTGCGGGACGCTGGGGGCGGGTCAGACGCTGCTGCTGGTGAACGGGCGGTACCCGCTGCTGCTGCACTTCCAGGGGCGCCCCCTCCCCAAAAAACGCCCGGCCAGCCCCTCCCCCACCCCCCCGGCCCGCAGAGCCCCCCCCAGCCCCGCGCGGGGGGGGTGGCACAAGGTGGGACCCCTCCTCATCCTCACCCCCGCGGGGACCCGGCACAGCAGCAAGGTGGGGGAGGGGGGGGAGGGGATGGGCTGGGGGAGGGGTTGGGGAGGGGTCTGGGGTGGGGGAGGGGTCTGGTTTGGGGGAGGGGTCTGGTTTGGGATGTGGGAGGGGTTTGGGGGGGGTCTTTGTTGGGGGAGGGGTCTGGGGTGGGGGAGGGTTGGGGAGGGTCTCGTGCTGCCATTTCTACCTTAGGGAGTCCCCAAGGGCACCCCCAGAGCCTTGAGACCCCCAAAGACCCCCAGGACCCCCAAACCCCCAGGACCCCCAAATCCCACCCCAAAACCCCTTAGGACCCCCAAACCCCCCAGGACTCCCAAATCCCACCCCAAACACCCCCCAGGATCCCCAAATCCCACCCCAAACCCCCCCAGGATCCCCAAATCTCACCCCAAACCCCCCCAGGATCCCCAAATCCCACCCCAAACCCCCCCAGGATCCCCAAATCCCACCCCAAAACCCCCAGGACCCCCAAATTCCCCCAAAACCCCCAGGACTCCCAAATCCCACCCCAAACACCCCCCAGGACCCCCAAATCCCCCAAACCCCCAGGACCCCAAATCTCACCCCAAACCCCCAGGACCCCCAAATCCCACCCCAAAACCCCAGGACCCCAAATCCCCCAAACCCCCAGGACCCCCAAATCCCCCAAACCCCCAGGACCCCAAATCCCACCCCAAAACCCCCAGACCCCAAATCCCCCAAACCCCAGGACCCCAAATCTCCCCCAAACCCCTCACCCCTCTCAGACTTTGCCCAAATCCCCTCCAGGACCCCCCCCAATCCCCTCTCAGACCCCCCAAAATCCCTTCAATGGGGTCCAACCCCCCCCCCAGCCCCCTTGGGGACCCTCCCTGACCCCCCCCGTTTTTGGGGACCCCCCCAGATCGCGGGGTTCGACCTGGACGGGACCCTCATCACCACCCGCTCGGGGAAGGTGTTTCCCACCAGCCCCGACGACTGGAGGTGAGGGGGGGGATTTTGGGGGGTCCTGGGGCCGTTTTTGGGGTGCTGGGAGCCATCTTTGGGATCTGGGGCCATGTTTGGGGGGTCTGGGGGCTGTTTTTGGGGTGCTGGGGGCCGTTTTGGGGGGTCCTGGGGCCGTTTTTGGGGTGCTGGGAGGCATCTTTGGGATCTGGGGCCATATTTGGGGGGTCATGGGGCCGTTTTTGGGGTCCCACTCATTTTTGGGGGGGTCTGGGGGCCGTTTTTGGCGTCTGGGGGGCCATTTTTGGGAGGTCTGGGGATCGTTTTTGGGGGGGTCTAGGGGCAATTTTTGGGGTCCCACTCATTTTTGAGGGGTCTGGGGGCCATTTTTGGCAGGTCCTGGGGTTGTTTTCGGGGTCTGGGGGCCATTTTTGGGGTCCCACACATTTTTGGGGTCCTGGGAGCCATTTTTGGGATCCGGGGTGTTTTGGGGGGTTTAGGGGCCGTTTTTGGGAGTCGGGGGGCCCGTTTTGGGGGGGCTGGGGGCCATTTTTGGGGGTCTGGGGATCGTTTTTGGGGGTCTAGGAGCAATTTTTGGGATCCCACTCATTTTTGGGGGTCTGAGGGCCATTTTTGGGGGTCTAGGGGCTGTTTTTGGGAGTCTGGGAGCCGTTTTTGGGGTGCTGGGAGCCATTTTTGGGGTCTGGGGGCCATATTTGGGGGGTCCTGGGGGCATTTTTGGGGTCCCATTCGTTTTTGGGGTCCTGAGGGCTGTTTTTGAGGGGTCTGGGGGCCATTTTTTGGGGTCCCACGCATTTTTTGGGGGTCTGGGGGCCGTTTCAGGAGTCCTGGGGGCCATTTTTAGGATCTTACTAATTTTGGGGGTCCCTCTCATTTTTGGGGCCCCTCTCATTTTTGGGGTCTTTCTCTCTCATTTTTGGGGTTCTCTCATTTTTGGGGTTCTTCTCTCTCAATTTTGGGGTCCCTGTCCCGTTCCCTCTGTGCCCCCCAGGATTTTGTACCCCGAGATCCCCGGAAGCTGCAGCAGCTGCACAACGAGGGGTACAAGGTGAGCCCCCCAAATCCCACCTGGGGACCCCAAATCCCACCTGGGACCCCCCAAATCCCACCTGGGACCCCCAAATCTCACCTGGGACCCCCCAAATCCCAAATCCCACCTGGGACCCCCCAAATCCCACCTGGGACCCCCAAATCCCACCTGGGACCCCCCAAATCCCACCTGGGACCCCCCAAATCCCAAATCCCACCTGGGACCCCCCAAATCCCACCTGGGATCCCCCAAATCCCACCTGGGACCCCCAAATCTCACCTGGGACCCCAAATCTCACCTGGGACCCCCCAAATCTCACCTGGGACCCCCCAAATCTCACCTGGGGACCCCCAAATCCCACCTGAGACCCCCAAATCCCACCTGGGACCCCCAAATCCCACCTGGGACCCCCAAATCCCACCTGGGACCCCCAAAGCACCTCAGGCACCACAAACCCCCCAAAATCCTCTCCCAGTGTCTCCCAGTGACTCCCAGTCCCCTAAAATCCCTTCCCAGTGTCCCCCAGTCCCCCCCAGTCCCCTCCCAGTCCCCTCCCAGTCCCTCCCAGTCCTCTCCCAGTCCCCCCCAGTGCCTCCCAGTTCCCTGCAATCCTTTCCCAGTGCCTCCCAGTCCCTTCCAATGACCCCCACTCCCCTAAATCCCTTCCCAGTTCCTTCCCAGTGCCCCCAGTCCCCCAGTCCCCCAGTGCCTCCCAGTCCCCTCTCAGTGCCCCCAGTACCCTGCAATGCCCTCCCAGTACCTCCCAGCGCTCCCCAGTTCACTCCAATCAACCCCAGTACCCCCAGTCCTCTCCCAGTCCCCTCCCAGACACTCCCAAACCTTCCCAGTTACCCCAGTGCTCCCCCACACCCCATTTTTGTGCCCCAGTGACACCCCCTCCTGCATTTCTGCCCCCTCCCCCCATTTCTGTGCCCCCCTCCCCCATTTCTGTGCCCCCCTCCCCCATTTCTGCCCTCTCCCCCCATTTTCCTGCCCCCTCACCCCATTTTTCTGCCCCTCTCACCCCGTTTTCCTGCCCCCTCCCCCATTTTCCTGCCCCCTACCCCCATTTTCCTGCCCCCTCCCCCATTTTCCTGCCCCCTCCCCCATTTTCCTGCCCCCTCCCCCATTTTCCTGCCCCCTCCCCCTGTTTTCCTGCCCCCTCCCCTCATTTTTGCCCCTCCCCCATTTTTTGCCCCCTCACCCCATTTTCTGCCCCCTCACCCCATTTTCTGCCCCCTGCCCTGTGTTTGTGCCCCAGCTCGTGCTCTTCACCAACCAGCTGGGGATCTCCCGGGGCCGCCTGCGCCCCGAGACCTTCCAGGCCAAGGTGGAGGCGGTGATGGAGAAACTCGGGGTGACCCTGCAGGTCTGGGACCCCCAAACCCCCCTGGGACCCCCAAACTCGGGGTGACCCTGCAGGTCTGGGACCCCCAAATTCCCCTGGGACCCCCAAATTCCCCTGGGACCCCCAAACTCGGGGTGACCCTGCAGGTCTGGGACCCCCAAATTCCCCTGGGACCCCCAAATTCCCCTGGGACCCCAAACTCGGGGTGACCCTGCAGGTCTGGGACCCCCAAATTCCCCTGGGACCCCCAAACCCCCCTGGGACCCCCAAACTTGGGGTGACTCTGCTGGTCTGGGACCTCCAAATTCCCCTGGGACCCCAAACTCGGGGTGACCCTGCAGGTCTGGGACCCCCAAACCCCCTGGGACCCCCAAATTCCCCTGGGACCCCAAACTCGGGGTGACCCTGCAGGTCTGGGACCCCCAAACCCCCCTGGGACCCCCAAACTCGGGGTGACCCTGCAGGTCTGGGACCCCCAAATTCCCCTGGGACCCCAAACTCGGGGTGACCCTGCAGGTCTGGGACCCCCAAACCCCCTGGGACCCCAAACTCGGGGTGACCCTGCAGGTCTGGGACCCCCAAATTCCCCTGGGACCCCCAAACTCGGGGTGACTCTGCAGGTCTGGGCACCCCAAAACCCCCCCGGGACACCCCAAAAAACCCCTGGGGCACCCCAGATTCCCCTGGGACCCCCAAAACCTCCCAGAACCCCCCGATTTCAGGGTCACCCTGCAGGTCTGGGGCACCCCAAAACCCCCCAGGGCAACCCAAACTCCCCTGGGACCACCCAAACCATGACCCCCAAACCCCCTGGGACCCCCTAAACCCCCAGAAGCCCCCAAACTCGGGGTGGCCCTGCAGGTCTGGGACCCCCAAACTCCTCTGGGACCCCTCAAAACCTTCCAGGGACCCCCCTGGGACCCCCCCAAATTCGGGGGTCCCCCCTCAAGGGCACAGAGTTCCCTCCCAGAGCTGTTGGACCCCCCCCAATTCAGGTGCTGGTGGCCACAGGGCCCGGGATCTACAGGAAACCAGTGCTGGGAATGTGGGAGCACCTGTGTGAGAAGGTGGGACTGGGAGCACTGGGAGGGACTGGGAGAGGACTGGGAGGGACTGGGAGCACTGGGAGGGACTGGGAGAGGACTGGGAGGGGACTGGGGGGCACTGGGAGGGATTGGGAGGGGATTGGGAGGGGACTGGGGGGCACTGGGAGGTGCTGGGAGAGGATTGCAGGGGACTGGGAGGAGCTGGGAGTGGACTGGGGGGCACTGGGAGGGGACTGGGGGCACTGGGAGGGACTGGAGGGCACTGGGAAGGACTGGGGGGCACTGGGAGGGGACTGGGGGCACTGGGAGGGACTGGAGGGCACTGGGAAGGACTGGGGGGCACTGGGAGGGACTCGGAGGGGACTGGGGGCACTGGGAGGGACTGGGAGAGGACTGGTAGGAGATTGGGGGGCACTGGGAGGGACTGAGAGGCACTGGGAGAGGATTGCAGGGGACTGGGAGGACTGGGAGGGGACTGGGAGGGATTGGGAAAGGATTATAGGAGACTGGCAGGGGACTGGGAATTAGGGGGGGGTCACTGGTGCAAACTGGTGTGGACTGGGATCACTGGTTTGTGTCCCACAGGCCAACGGGGACGTGACGGTGTCGGTGCCCGACAGCTTCTACGTGGGGGGTGAGCACGGGGGGGTTTGGGGGTCCTGGGGGATTCTGGGGAGGTTTTGGGGTTCCTGGTGGGGTCACAGGCAGGTTTTGGGGTTCCTGGTGTTATTCTGGGCAGGTTTTGGGGCTCCTGGTGGGGTCACAGGGAGGTTTTGGGGTTCCTGGTGGGGTCACAGGCAGGTTTTGGGGTTCCTGGTGGGGTCACAGGCAGGTTTTGGGGCTCCTGGTGGGGTCACAGGGAGGTTTTGGGGTTCCAGGTGGGGTTCTGGGCAGGTTTTGGGGTTCCTGGGGGATTCTGGGCAGTTTTGGGGTTCCTGGTGGGGTCACAGGGAGGTTTTGGGGTTCCTGGTGTTATTCTGGGCAGTTTTGGGGTTCCTGGGGATTCTGGGCAGGTTTTGGGGTCCCTGGTGGGGTCACAGGGAGGTTTTGGGGTTCCTGGTGTTATTCTGGGCAGGTTTTGGGGTTCCTGGTGTTATTCTGGGCAGGTTTTGGGGTTCCTGGTGGGGTTCTGGGCAGTTTTGGGGGTCCTGGTGTTATTCTGGGCAGTTTTGGGGTTCCTGGTGTTATTCTGGGCAGTTTTGGGGTTCCTGGTGGGGTTCTGGGCAGTTTTGGGGTTCCTGGTGGGGTTCTGGGCAGGTTTTGGGGTTCCAGGTGGGGTTCTGGGCAGTTTTGGGGTTCCTGGTGGGGTTCTGGGCAGTTTTGGGGTTCCTGGTGGGGTTCTGGGCAGTTTTGGGGTGCCAGGTGGGGTTCTGGGCAGTTTTGGGGTGCCAGGCTCCCCTCTGTTCCCTGTGTCCCCCAGACGCCGCCGGCCGCCCCCCAAACTGGGCCCCGGGGCGCAGGAAAAAGGATTTCTCGTGCAGCGACCGATTGGTGCGACCCCAACCCTGCCTGGGGACCCCCAAATCCTGCCTGGGGACCCCCAAACCTGCCTGGGGACCCCCAAATCCTGCCTGGGGACCCCCAAACCTGCCTGGGGACCCCCAAATCCTGCCTGGGGACCCCCAAATCCTGCCTGGGGACCCCCAAACCTGCCTGGGGACCCCCAAATCCTGCCTGGGGACCCCAAATCCTGCCTGGGGACCCCCAACCCTGCCTGGGGAACCCCAAATCCTTCCTGGGGACCCCCAAACCTGCCTGGGGACCCCCAAATCCTTCCTGGGGACCCCCAAACCTGCCTGGGGACCCCCAAACCTGCCTGGGGACCCCCAACTCCTGCCTGGGGACCCCCAAATCCTGCCTGGGGACCCCCAAACCTGCCTGGGGACCCCCAACCCTGCCTGGGGACCCCCAAATCCTCCCTGGGGACCCCCCAGAACCCCTGGGCTTCCCCCCAAACCCCAAAAATCACCCTGTGCCCCTCCCAGTGCCCCCAGTTCACGGGTCTGGGGTCTCCCAGTGCCCCCCGTTCACCCCCCAGTCCCTCCCAGTGCCCCCCGTTCACCCCCAGTCCCTCCCAGTGCTCCCAGTTCACGGGTCTGGGGTCTCCCAGTGCCCCCAGTCCTTCCCAGTGCCCCCAGTTCACGGGTCTGGGGTCTCCTGTGCCCCCAGTTCACCCCCAGTCCCTCCCAGTGCCCCCAGTGTCCCCAGTTCACCCCCAGTCCCTCCCAGTGCCCCCAGTGTTCCCAGTTTGCCCCCAGTGTCCCCCATTGCCCCCAGTTCACCCCCAGTCCCTCCCAGTGCCCCCAGTTCGCCCCCAGTCCCTCCCAGTGACCCCAGTGTTCCCAGTTCGCTCTCAATGCGGGGCTGCGGTTCCTGACTCCCGAGGAAGAGTTCCTGGGCTGGGCCCCAGCGCCCTTTGAGCTGCCGGCCTTCGACCCCGTGAGTGACCACTGACCCTGGGGTGACCACTGACCCCAGAGGTGACCAATGACCCCGTGAGTGACCACTGACCCTGGGGTGACCACTGACCCTGGGGTGACCAATGACCCTGGGGTGACTACTGACCCTGGGGTGACCAATGACCCCGTGAGTGACCACTGACCCTGGGGTGACCACTGACCCTGGGGTGACCAATGACCCTGGGGTGACTACTGACCCTGGGGTGACCAATGACCCCGTGAGTGACCACTGACCCTGGGGTGACCACTGACCCTGGGGTGACCAGTGACCGCAGGGGTGACCACTGACCCCAGGGGTGACCGCTGACCCCAGGGGTGACCAATGACCCTGGGGTGACTGCTGACCCCAGGAGTGACTGCTGACCCCAGGGGTGACCGCTGACCCCAGGGGTGACCAATGACCCTGGGGTGACCAATGACTGCAGGGGTGACCACTGACCCCAGGGGGACCAATGACCCTGGGGTGACCACTGACCCCAGGAGTGACCGCTGACCCCAGGGGTGACCGCTGACCCCAGAGCGGCCTGGCCCCAGTGCTGACCCCTGACCTTTGTCCCCAGCGCTCGCTGGACACCGAATGTCCCCCGGAACTGCCCGAGGCCCAACTGGTGTCGGACAAGGCCGAGGTGCTGCTGACCGTTGGCTTCCCTGGGGGTGAGTGACCGCTGACCTCTGACCCCTGCGCCGACCACTGACGACTGCCCCAGCTCTGGGCTCTGATCCACAGTGGGGGGAAAGAGAAAGGAAAAAGGGAGGAAAAAAATGGTGGCAAATGTGAGGGGGAAAATGGTGGAAACTGTGAGGGGAGAAAAAGGGCGGGAAACGTGAGGGGAGAAAAGGGCGGGAAACGTGAGGGGAGAAAAAAGGCGGGAAACGTGAGGGGGAAAAAAGGCGGGAAACGTGAGGGGGGGAAAAAAAGGCGGGAAACGTGGGGGGAGAAAAGAGCGGGAAACGTGAGGGGAGAAAAAAGGCGGGAAACGTGAGGAGAAAAAAGAGCGGGAAACGTGAGGGGAGAAGTGTTGTAAACATGAGGGAAGAAGTGTTGGAAATGTGAGGGGAAAAGGCAGGAAGCATGAGAAGAAAAAGGACAGAAAATGTGGGGGAAAAAAGTAGTGAGAAATGTGAGGGGTAAAGGGTGGGAAATGTGAGGGGTAAAGGGCGGAGAATGTGAGGGGAAGAGCAGTGAGAAATGTGAGGGATAAAGGGTAGGAAACAAGAGGGGACAAAAGGGTGCGAAACAAGGGAGGAAAAGAGCAAGAGATGTGAGGGGAGAAAATGGTGAGAAATGAGAGGGGAGAAAAGGGCGGGAAACGTGAGGGGGGAAAAATGGCAGGAAATGTGAGGGGGGAAAATGGTGGAAATTGAGAGGAGAAAAGGGTGGGAAACACGAGGGGAGAAACAAGCAGGAAACGTGAGGGGAAAAAGTGTTGGAAACAGTGGAAAATTGTGGGAAATGTGAAAGAAATAAAGAAAACTTTTCTTCTCAGCTGGCAAATCCACTTTTGTGAAGCGGCACCTGCTGCCGGCGGGGTACGAATACGTGAACAGGGTGAGTGAGCCCAGGGTGTGTGACCTGCCGGCCGCTGCGGCTGGTGGCCACGCCTTGGGCCGGAGTGACCCTGTGGTCACCCCCAGGACACGCTGGGCTCGTGGCAGCGCTGCGTCTCCGCCTGCTCGGCCGCCCTGGCTCGGGGCCGCCCCGTGGTCATCGACAACACCAACCCTGACCCTGAATCGCGGCAAAGGCCAGTCTGGGAGCTGGGATGGGAATGGGATGGGAATGGGATGGGGCTGGGATGGGAATGGGATGGGGCTGGGATGGGGCTGGGATGGGAATGGGATAGGAATGGGATGGGGCTGGGATGGGAATGGGATGGGGCTGGGATGGGGCTGAGATGGGAATGGGATGGGAATGGGATGGGGCTGGGATGGAGCTGGGATGGGAATGGGATGGGGCTGGGATGGAGCTGGGATGGGAATGGGATAGGCTGGGATGGGAATGGGATAGGGCTGGGATGGAGCTGGGATGGGATGGGATGGGAATGGGATGGGGCTGGGATGGGAATGGGATGGAGCTGGGATGGCGCTGGGATGGGATGGCGCTGGGATGGCACTGGGATGGCTCTGGGATGGGAATGGGATGGGGCTGGGATGGCTCTGGGATGGCACTGGGATAGCTCTGGGATGGCACTGGGATCCCCTGGGGACACCGTCCCTGGCGTTTGGAGCCCCCTGACCGGGCCTGTCCCTGTCCCTGTGCCAGGTTCGTGTCCTGTGCCCGCCAGGCCGCCGTGCCGTGCCGCTGCCTCCAGTTCACGGCCAGCCTGGAGCAGGCGCGGCACAACTGCAGGGTGAGGAGGGGGCTCAACTGCAGGGTGAGGAGGGGGCACAACTGCAGGGTGAGGAGGGGGCACAACTGCAGGGTGAGGAGGGGGCACAACTGCAGGGTGAGGCGGGGGCTCAACTGCAGGGTGAGGAGGGGGCACAACTGCAGGGTGAGGGAGGGGGCACAACTGCAGGGTGAGGAGGGGGCACAACTGCAGGGTGAGGAGGGGGCACAACTGCAGGGTGAGGAGGGGGCACAACTGCAGGGTGAGGAGGGGGCTCAACTGCAGGGTGAGGAGGGGGCACAACTGCAGGGTGAGGAGGGGGCACAACTGCAGGGTGAGGAGGGGGCTCGGGGGGGTCCTGCTCCCCCTCCCTCCACCCCCAGCACCCCCAACCCCTTTTCTTTGGCTTTTCACCCCAAAAAGTTCCGGGATATGACGCAGAGCGGCCACGTCCCTGTCACTGACGCTGTCCTCTTCAGCTACAAGTGAGAGGGGACTGGGAGGGTTTTGGGGGATCAGAAGTGATTTGGATGTGTTTGGGGGGGCCCAAGGGGAATTTTGGGGGATCTGGAGTGATTTGGATGTGTTTGGGGGGGCCCAAGGGGAATTTTGGGGGATCTGGAGTGATTTGGATGTGTTTGGGGGGCCCAAGGGGAATTTTGGGGGATCTGGAGTGGTTCGGATGTGTTTGGGGGGCCCAGGGGGAATTTTGGGGGATCTAGAGCGATTTGGGGAATCCCTGGGGATGATCTAAAGAGATTTGGGGGGGATTTGGGGGGATCTGAGATGTTCTGGGAGCTCTGTAGGGATGGTTTGGAGAGCCTTTGGGGGAATTCGGGGCTGGTTTGGGTTTTTTTCCCCCTTTTCTCCATTATTTATCTCCATTACTTTTTTGTTTTGTTCCATTTCCCCTATTTTTCCTTCTTTCCCAATTTTGGGGGTTTCTCCTCTCTCCTTTTCCCCATTTTGGGTGGGCTTTTGCTTTTTCCCCCTTCTCCCCTCCTTCCTCCTATCTCGGGGGCTTTTCCCCCATTTGCAACTCCTTTTCCTCCCACTTTACCCAAATCCTGGTGATTTTCCCCATTTCCTCCCCCTCAGGAAAAGCTTTGTGGCCCCGACCTCTCTGAGGGCTTCTCCCAAATCCTGCAGATCCCCTTTGTGCCCCATTTTGGGGACCCCCCGGACCCCCAACGGAGGCGCCTCTTTTTCCAATTCAGTGATGGATGAACCCCCCCAAATAAAGGCACTGCCCCTCCCCCAATTTTGGGACATTTTTGGCTCCAAATCAGATTTATTGTACAAAGGGGGAGGGGTGAGTGGGGAGGGGGTCACGGCGTTTCCATGGATTCACCCTCTGTGGAGAGAAGGGGGGAGGGGCTGGGTCAGGGACCCCCCCAGTGTCCCCAGGTCCCCCCATTTTACCCCCATTCTCATCACCCATCCACTTATTTTTATCCCAATTCCTTCATTTTACTTAATTTTACCATTTTTTACACGATTTCTCCCATTTTCACCTAATTTCTCCCACTTTCACCCCTTTGCCCCAACTTTGGTTCTATTTTTTCCTTATTTCTCCCCTTTTTGCCCAATTTTTGGCCAATTTCTCCCCTTCTTTTTGCCCAAATTTCCCTCTCTTTCCCAAATTTCTTCATTTTATACTCCATTCTTAATTTTCTTCACAATCTTGCTCAACTTCCCTTCTGATTGCCCCAATTCCTTAAAGTCTCTTTCTTCTTCATGTGCCAAATTTCCCCATTTTTTACTTCATTTCTCACATTTTGCCCCATTTGGCACATTTTTTCCTCTGCTTCTTCCAATTTTTACCCCTTTTACCATTTTTTTCCGAATTTTTAACATTTTAACAATTTTTTCCTGCTATTTTACCCAATTATTTTTTTCCCTTAATTTCATTTATTTCCACTCCCTATCCTCTAATTTTTGGCCATTTAGCCCAATTTTGTTCTATTTTTACACCTCCCTTCTCGTCCTCCATCTTGCCCCGTGTTATCGACCCTGTTTTGGAGACCCCCAGGTGTGTCCCCAGGTGTCCCAGGTGTGTCCCCAGCTGTCTCCAGGTGTCTCCAGGTGTCCCCAGCTGTCCCCCAGGTGTCCCCCAGCTGTCCCAGGTGTGTCCCAGGTTTTCCCCACGTGTCCCCCACGTGTCCCCCACGTGTCCTCCACGTGTCCCCAGGTGTCCCCCAGCTGTCCCCCAGGTGTCCCCAGGTACTCACGGAGCTCGTTGAACAGAAAGGCCTCCTGGTACTCCCTCATGTACTGAGTGGAGCGTGACTCGTCCAGGAACAGGGAATAGACGCGCTTGATGTCCTCCACGCCCACCTCCGCGCCCTGCCCGGGCACAGCCATCAGCACCATCCCAAAATGGCTCCCATTGCCCGCTCCCTCTCCCTGTTTCCTGCTCTTTTCTCCCCTCGATTCCTGCCCTTTCCCCCCTCACGTTTCCCTTCCTTTCCCCCTTCATGTTTCCCGCCCTTTCCCCCCTCATGGTTCCCTTCCTTTTCTCCCCTCACGTTTCCTGCCATTTTTCCTCCCCTCACATTTCCCGCTCTTTCCTCCCCTCAGATTTCCCGCTCTTTTCTCCCCTCACATATCTCACCCTTTTTTCCCCCTCACGTTTCCCTCTTCTTTCCCCTCACTTTTCACACCCTTCTCTCCCCTGTTTCCCAACCTTCTTCTCTCCTCATGTGTCCCACCCTTTCTTCTCTCCTCACATTTCCTGCCCTTTTTCCCGTCACATTTCCAGCTATTTCCTTTCTCGCATTTGCCGCCATTTTGTCCCCTCAATTTTGCCACTTTTTTTCCCTCACATTTCCCACTCTTTATTTCTCCACTAACATTTCCCACTGATTTTTTCCCTTCACATTTCCTGCCTTTTTGTGCCTCATTTCCCACTTTTTCCCCTCAGATACCCTTCCCTTTTTTCCCCTCACATTTTCCTGGCATTTTTCCCCTCACATTTTCCCACCCTTTTCTCCCCTCACGTTTCCCGCCATTTTTCCCCTCACATTTTCCCGCCCTTTTCTCCCCTCACATTTCCCGCCATTTTTCCCCCTCATGTTTCCCGCCGTTTTTCCCCTCACGTTTCCCACTCTTTTCCCAAAGTTCATATGAGACCACAAACTATCAGAAACACCCCAAATCCACACTTGCCCTCCCCCAGGGCCCCCCAAATCTCCCTCACCCCCCTCATCCCCACACCCCACCTACATCGCCCCCACATTTGGGGGTCCCATCCCACCTCCTGACCACAGTTTGGGGATCCCACCCCCCAGATTTTGGGGTGTCCTGGGGGTTTTGGGGCGCCCACCTTGCGTTTCCTGGCCACCAGGCTGGCGGCGGTGATGAGCTGCATGGCGTAGCGCAGCGACGTCTCCAGCCCGATGCGGGTCAGCACCGCGTACGCGTCCTCCGTCATCTCCACGTCCTCCTCCTCGCACCTGCGCCCCCAATCCGGTCAGGGGGACCCCACAACGTGAGAGGGATCCCCTAAAAAATGGGCAGGGGATCCCCAAAAGAGGCCTGAGGGGGCTATGGGGTATCCTGAAGGAGTTATGGGGTACCCTGAAGGAGTTATGGGGTACCCAGGGGGCAACTGGGGGGGCACCTTGCAGGGATTAGGGGTGGCCTGGACAGGTTTTGGGGTGTCTGAGGAGACCTTGAAGGAGGTAAGGGGCACCCCAAAGGTGACCAGGGCACCTGAGAAGAGTTATGGGGTACCCCAAAGGACTTTTGGGGTGACAAGGATTTTCGGGGGTAACTTGAAGGGAGTTAAGGGGCACCCCAGGTGTGCTGAGGGGCACCAGCCATGTTTGAGGTTCAGGGCATTTCGGGTGTCCATGTGAGTTTCAAGGTTCAGGTTGATTTTGGGAGGTGCCCAGGCATGTTTGGGGTGTCAGAGATGGTTTTTGGGGGTCCCCACCCTATTTAAAGGATCTACTGTGTCTCCTTCTCCCTGTACAGAGTCGTGGCAGTGTGTTTTGGGGTGTCAGGGTGTGGTTTGGATTGTGTCAAGGAGGGTTTCAGGGTGCCCAGGTGCAGTTTGGGCTGCGTCAAGGAGGGTTTTGGGGTGCCCAGGTGTGTTTGGGCTGTGTCAAGGAGGGTTTCGGGGTGCCCAGGTGCAGTTTGGTCTGTGTTTAAGGAGGGTTTCGGGGTGCCCAGGTGCATTTTCGGGGTGTCCCACCGGATTTTGAGGATCTGCCGCGTCTCCTTGTCGCCGTACGGGGCCGTGGCGATGATCAGCAGCCGGTCCAGCAGGTCCAAGGGCAGCCCGTGGGGGCTGCGGTGGGCAGTGCCTCGGATCCTGGGGGCACAGGTGGGGATGAGGGGGGGTTCAGGTGAGGTTTGGGGGTGCCCAGGTGTGCCCAGGTGTGCGCAGGTACCTGGTGATGCCGCGGTTCGTGGCCATGATCAGCACTGGCGCCATGTCGCTCTCCAGGGCCCGGTTGAGGAATGAGAAACTCTCGATGTCCAACATGTGAACCTCGTCGATGAACAGCACCTGGGGGGTTTTGGGGGGCTATTGGTCATCCCCAAGGGGATTTAGGGGGGTTTTGAGGGGCTCTTGGTCATCCCTGAGGGGTTCTGGGGGATCCTGGGGGACTTTTGGTGATGCCCGACAATTTTGGGGAGTCCTGGGGTGCTCCTGGTGATCCCTGATGGGATTTTGGGGGGTCCTGAGGTGTTCTTGGTGACCCCTGAGGGGGTTTTGGGGGGTCCTGGGGTGCTCTTGGTAACCCTTGAGGGGGTTTTGGGGGTCCCCAGGGGGTTTCTGGGGACCCTGGGAGGGTTTGGGGTTCCACAAAGGGGTTTGAGAAATCTCTGAGGGGCTTTTAGGGGGCTCTGCTGCACCTGATTCAGCTTTTTTTGTCACCTGGCTCCTTGGAGAGGTGGGGTTTGGGGGTCTCTGGGGGGTTTTGTGTTGCTCTGGGGGGATTTTGGGGTTCATGGAAGGTTTGAGGGGGCCTAGGGGCCTTGTGGAGGTTCCGAGGGGGATTTTGGGGTCCCTGAGTGGTTTTTGGGGAGTCCTGTAGGGGATTGGCTGCAATCCCAGAGAGCTTTGGAGATCCCTGGGGGAATTTTGCTGGTCTTGGGTGGGAGTTCCAACAATTCCCAGGGGGTTTAGGGGTCCCTAGAGGGGTTTCAGGGGTCCCAGGGTCAATTTGGGGGTCCCCAGGGGTGTTTTGGTGGGTCAGGGCTTACCCCAGGGATGACTTCGGCCTTGCCCTCCTCACGCCACTCAGCCACTTTGGCGTTGATCTGCTCCCGCACCTCCGGCTTGATCTCACCTGTGTCACCTGCATTTGGGGTTTGGGGGTGTCAGAGGCACTTTTGGGGGTCCCAGGTGTGGTTTTGGGCTGTGAGAGCACCCGAGAAGAAGGTTTGGAACCCCTGGGGTGGGTCAGGTGCAGTGTGAGGGCCCCAGGAGCAGTTTTGGGAGTCTGGACATACCCAATAAGAGAGCGAGGAAGCCCTGGGCTGTGTGAGGGACAGTTTTGGGGTCACTTTTGGGGTTTGGGGTACCTGAGAACAGGGTGAGGAAGCCCTGGGCTGTGTGAGGGACAGTTTTGGGGTCACTTTTGGGGTTTGGGGTACCTGAGAACAGGGCGAGGAAGCCCTGGGTGCGGGAGTTGATGACGTCGATCTCGTGCAGCGACACCGTGTGAACGACCTCGCGCCTTCTGCAGCTCCCGTCGGGGCACTGCACGAATTTCGTCTGCGAGGGAGAATTTCGGGGGTCAACCCCAAAACCCCCCTGCACACCCCCAGAGACCCCCAAAATCCTCACCTGTGCCCCCATGGCGTCGTAGTCCCGTGCCCGGGTGAAGGAGCGTCCCAGCTTTGAGATCTTCCCCGTGGTCTTGTCAATGGTGATGACGTCCCTGAGAACAAAAAAAGGGCTTTTTGGTATTTTTTTTCTCTCCTCACATTTCTTGCCTTTTCTCCTCCCCTCACATTTCCCACCATTTTTCTCCTCTCACGTTTCCCACCCTTTTTGTTTCCTCACGGTTCTGGCCCTTTTCTCCCCCTCACATTTCCCGCTCTTTTTCCCCTCACATTTTCCACTCCTTTTTCTCCTCATGTTTCCCGCTGTTTTTTCTCCCCTCACATTTCCTACCTTTTTTCCTCCCCTCACGTTTTGGGTCTTTTCTCCTCTCACGTTTTCCCGCCCTTTTCTCCCCTCACGTTTTCCCGTCATTTTCCTCCCCTCACATTTTGGGCCTTTTTTCCTCCCTCACGTTTCCCGCCTTTTTCTCTTCCCTCACGTTTCCCGCCATTTTCCTCCCCTCACGTTTTAGGACTTTTTTTTCCCCTCACGTTTCCCGCCCTTTTCCCCCCTCACATTTCCCACTCTTTTCTCCCCTCAATTCCAGCCCTCACCCCCCCAAATTTCAAGGCCCCCTCCCCAATTTTGGAGTACCCCTGTCAATTTTTGGGTCTCCCCAATTTTGGGGACCCCCCCCACTCACCCTGCCTGCACCTTCTCCTTGCTCAGGGCCTCGATCATCTTGGCCCCCAAATCGTAAATCGTCTCCATCTCCGTCGTTTTCAGTGTCAGCTTCCCCACTTTGGTCCCCTGTGAGGAAGAGGAAGGTTTGGGGGATCCCTTGCAATTTGGGGGGTTTTGAGGGGATTTGGGGGGCTCCAAGAGGGTTTTGGGGTCCCCCTCACCGTGCCGGTGGCCGGGCGGTCGATCTGGATCTCCACCACCTCCCCCTCGATGATCTCAGTCTCCTCCCTGTGAGGCAAAACATGGCAAAAATTCCAAATATGGAGGGGGGGACCCCAAAATTTGGGGGTTGGGAACATTTAAAATGGGATGAGGGAACCCCAAAATTAAAGTGGAGAATGAATTTTGGGGACGAGACCAAAATGGGATGTCGCAAAAATGGGACAAGACCCCCTGAGATGGAGACCCGACCCCAAAATGGGGCGAGACACCCCGAAACCCCCCAAAATAGAGGGAGACTCCCCCAAAATGGGGTAAGACCTCCGAAATGGGACGAGACCCCTCTACAATGGGGCAAGACTCCCCGAAATGGAGCAAGACCTCCCCCAAAATACGGGACGAGACCCCCTGAAATGGGGTGAGACCCCCCAATAGGTGAGTGGGATCCCCCAAAATGGGGTGAAACCCCCCAAAATGGAGGGATACTCCCCCAAAATAGGGCAAGTTCCCCCCAAAATGGGATGAGACCCCCCGAAATGGGGCAAGCCCCCCCAAGAGGTGAGTGGGACCCTCCGAAATGGTATGAGACCCCCCGAAATGGGGTGAAACCCCCCGAAATGGGATAAGACCCCCCGAAATGGGACAAGACCCCCCCAATAGGTGAGTGAGACCTCCCAAAATGGGATGAGACCCCCCAATAGGTGAGTGAGACCCCCCGAACTGGGATGAGACCCCCCAAACTGGGGTGAAACCCCCCCAAATGGGGTGAAACCCCCTGAAATGGGATGAGACCCTCCAACAGGTGAGTGGGACCCCCCCAAAATGGGATGAGACCCCGCGGTAGGTGAGACCTCCCGAAATGGGGTGAGACCCCCCAATAGGTGAGTGGGACCCCCCGAAATGGGGTGAAACTGCCCGAAATGGGGTGAGACCCCCCAATAGGTGAGTGAAACCCCCCGAAATGGGGTGAAACCGCCAGAAATGGGACGAGACCCCCCCCAATAGGTGAGTGAAACCCCCCAAACTGGGGTGAAACCCCCCGAAATGGGGTGAAACCCCCTGAAATGGGATGAGACCCCCCCAACAGGTGAGTGGGACCCCCCAAAATGGGATGAGACCCCGCGGTAGGTGTGTGAGACCTCCCGAAATGGGGTGAGACCCCCCAATAGA
Source organism: Muscicapa striata striata (assembly GCA_030060385.1). Classification (NCBI taxonomy): domain Eukaryota; kingdom Metazoa; phylum Chordata; class Aves; order Passeriformes; family Muscicapidae; genus Muscicapa; species Muscicapa striata. The sequence goes on along the minus strand of JAREIS010000707.1, from coordinate 28,765 downwards.
TGAGTGAAACCCCCCCGAAATGGGGTGAAAACCCCCCGAAATGGGATGAGACCCCCCAATAGGTGAGTGGGACCCTCCGAAATGGTATGAGACACCCCGAAATGGGGTGAAACCGCCCGAAATAGGGTGAGACCCCCAATAGGTGAGTGAAACCCCCCCGAAATGGGGTGAAACCACCCGAAATGGGACGAGACCCCCCCCAATAGGTGAGTGAAACCCCCCTGAAATGGGGTGATACACCCCGAAATGGGATGAGACACCCCAGTAGGTGAGTGGGACCCCCCGAACTGGGACGAGACCCCCCGAAATGGGGTGAAACCCCCCCGAAAGGGGCCGAGCCCCCCCGTACTTGATGCGCACGCCGATGGAGCGGCGGAAGGCCTGCGTCAGCGCCTCCGTGCGCGACATCTCCAGGGAGAAAATCTCGCTGCCCGCGATGGCCGTGAAGGGCGTGTCGGGGCCCAGCGCCTGCGCCATCCCTGCGCCCACAAACGGGGGTGGGGGGTCAGGGGGCAGCCTGGGGGGGATTTGGGGGGGTTTGGGATGGGTTTCGGGGTGATTAGGATGGGTCAGGGGGATTTTGGGAGGCTTAGGATGGGTTTTGGGGTGTTTAGGATGGGTCAGGGGGCAGCCTGGGGGTCAGAGGCAGCCTGGGGGTTCAGGGGCAGCCTGGGGGATTTGGGAGGTTTAATTTGGATTTTAGGGGTTGGAGGAGTCAGGTGAGTGTGAGGGGATTTGGGGAGGCTTAGGATGGGTTTGGGGTGTTTAGCGCGGGATTGAGGTTCAGGGGGAGTGGGGTCAGGGGGAGGCTGAGGGGATTTTGGAGGTTTAGGATGGTTTTGAGTGTTAGGGATTGTAGGGGAGTCTGGGGGATTTGGGGTGGATTTTGGGAATTTGGGGTTTTGGGGTGTTTACATGGATTTTGTGGGCTGTGGCAAGAGCAGGGGAGTTTGAGGGATTTTGGGGGTTGTGGGGGATCTGGGGGTTTAGGTTTGGATAGGTTGAGGTCGGTGAGGGGAGGATTTGTTATTTGGATGGAGGTTGAGTGGTAATTGGGGATGGGGATAGGAAATTTAGTGTTGGTGCACCCATGGCAGTCGCCTCCGCATCAGCACGGATTTGGGATGTTGGGATATTGGGTGAATTTGGGATCTGATGTTTGGGGTGTTTGGGATGTCTGGGTTTTTGGTTGGGTGACACCATGGCAATGGCCGTTCCCGCCGGCTGCCCTGCAACAGCACGGGATTTGGATGTTTTGGATATTTGATGTTTTGATATTTGGGATTGTTTTTGGTGACACACCATGGCACGCTCCGTCCTGGGCGCCGCAATCAGCAGATTTGGATGTGGGATATTTTGGGATTTCGATTTGGGTTTTGGGATGTTTCTGGGATTTTGGGTTTGGGTGACACCCATGGCAATGGCCGTTCCGTCCCGCTGCCAGGATCGCACCGCCGCGATTCCTGATCATCGGATGACGCGGCGGGCAGACAGCTGCCCCACCATGCCCTGGGACACCTGAGGGGGCACGGGCAGGGTGAACCCCAAATTCCAGGGGTGCACAACCCCCAAGGTACAAGGTCCCTCCATTTTGGGGGACCCTCAACCCCCCAAAAGGCTGGGAGTGATTCCTGAAATTCCTGAATTCCTCTGACCCCATTTTCCTAATTTTAGATCCCACCCTTCCACAAACTGGTGATCCCAAACGTGGGACAGAAGCCCCAAAATGGGGTGGGGGTCCCCAAAAAGGGAGAGGGATTTGGGGGGGTTACAAGGGATCTTCTCCATTTTGGGGACCCCCTCAACCCCCTAAGAGCTGGAAGTGATTCCTGAAATTCCTGAATCCCTCTGACCCCCATTTTCCTAACTTTAGGATCGCCCCCCCCTCCACAAACCTCCCCAAAACTGGGACAGATTGGGGTGGGGGTCCCCAAAAAGGGAGGGGAATTTGGGGGTTACAAGGGGTCCCTTCATTTTGGGGACCCCCTCAACCCCCCCAAAAAGGCTGGGAGTGATTCCTGAAATTCCTGAATCCCTCTGACCCCAATTTTCCTAATTTTAGGATCCCCCCCCCCCCTCCCCAAACCTCCCCAAAACTGGGAGAGGAGCCCCAGAATGGGGTGGGGGTCCCCAAAAAGGGAGGGGGGTGTGTCTCACCGATCCGCTCGATGCGGGTGACATCCCGAACCTCTGGAACTTTGGGGGTCTGGGAGGGGATGGAGGGGGTTGGGGTCACTCTGGGGGTCCCTCAAACTCCTGAGCTCAGCACCCCCAGATCCTCAGGGATGCCACAATTATTTTGGGCCCCTAAATTCTTCCCTTCAGAGATCCCCAATTCCCACTGAGCAACATTGAAACCCCTCAGAGCCCCCTCCCAAATTTCCTTCAGAGCTCGCATCCCCTCGTGGCTCCCCCAAATCCCCCTCAGATCACTCCTTGTCCCCTCAGAACCCATCAGGAACCTCTAATCCTGCCTGGGACCCCGTTATCCCCTCACCAACCCCCTCAGATTCCCCCGTCCCCTCAGGAACTCCCCCACCCCTGCCCCAAATCTCCCTCAGGGACTCTCCCAAACCGCTCATCCCTCCCCGGCACCCCCCCCAATCCCCTCAAGGACCACCCCCAGACCCACCAGCCCCTCACAGAACCTTCAAAATACCCTCAGGGATCCCCCAATTCCCTCAGGGATCCCCCCATCCCCTCAGGGATCCCCCCATTCCCTCACGATATTCCCGCACCCCCTCACGACGTTCAGCCAGCCCCTCACGGCGTCCCCCCAAACACCCCCAGGACCCCCAAGCACCCCCAGGAGCCCCCAAGGGTCTCCCCCATCCCCTCAGACCCCTCGCAAATCCCCTCAGAGCGCCCCCGTCCCCATCCCCCACCGCCGTTGCCATGGCGGCGCCGCTCCGCTCCCGCGCTGCCCTCGCGCTCTCCCGGCCGGAAGTGACGTGCAGGGGGCCGGAGGGGCGGGGCAAAGGCGGGAGCGGCCGCTCTGGCCGCGCCTCTCGATGGTGCGCGGTCCTCCAGCACCGCCGGGGGGCCCCTTGTAGGGGGAGGGCGGCGCAAAACGGGCTCCAGAACACCAAAACCGGCCCCAGAGGCACAAAACCCACCCCAGAACCTGCGCTCGAACTGTCCCATAGATATCTCGCACCAGCTCCATACCTGCCCCCTATGCTGCCACACGACCCCATAACCTACCCCATAACCAGCCCCACGAGCAACCGCACCGCCCCAATCTGCCCCATAGACACCTCACAGCCGCACAAGCTGCCTTAGAGATACCCCAGGGCCCTACAGCCTGCCCCACAACTTGCCCCACAACTCCACAACCAGCCCATTACCTGCCCCATAGACACCCCATAGCCTGCCCCATAATCCCAACCAGCCCCATAACTGCCGGTGGGGGAGTCCCGGGGGGCTCCTCGTGCTCCTGGAGAAGTTTGTAGCGGTGGGGGGCTCCCTTGGGGGTCCCATGAGTTGGGGGCCTCAGGGGGTCTCAGAGGTCTGGGGGGGTCCTGGGTGGTTTGGGGGCTTGGGCAGGGGGGGTGAGGACAAGGGGTCACCCATGGGTGGGGGGGTCCCAGAGGGGGTTTTGAGGGGGGGGCTGATTTCGGAAAGGAGCCTGGGAGGGGCTGAGGGGGATTTTGGGGGGGTCCCATGAGGGTGGGGGGTCCTGAGGGGGTCCTCGTGCTGCTTGGGAGGGGTCGTGGGGTGGGGTCCCATGGGTGGGGCTGCTATGGGGGAGGGGAATTTTGGGGTCGTGGGGGGGTCTGAGGGGGGTCTCCGCTGTGGTTCCCCCAATTCCTTTTCACCCCCGATTTTGGGGCTGCCCCAGGTTTTTGGGACCCCCTCATAAATCCCCCCTAATTTCAGTGATCCCCCCCCCATTTTTCAGTTCCCCTTCATCTTATTTCCCCCCATTTTTGGGGTCTCCCCCATTACCCTTATGTCCCCCAATTTTTGGGGCTCCTCCCACAACCCCCAATTTTTGGGATCACATCTTTGCCATTAATTCCCTCCCAAAACCTATTTTTTTGGGGGGGGTTTTGGGGGTCCCATATTTCACCCCCTCATTTTGGGGGTCCCATATTTCCCCCATTTTGGGGGTGCCGTGACCTCTCAGTGAGCCCCCCACCCCAATTTTGGGATTTTGGGGTCCCCCAGATGCCGCTGGCCCGCAGTGTGTCCGTGAGTTCCCTGCCGGGGCTGGAGGATTGGGGGGGTCCCGGCGCCCCCGACAACGTGGTGCTGTTCGAGGTGGCCTGGGAGGTGGCCAACAAAGGTGAGACCCCCCCAAAAAAACCCCCAAATTCCTCCAGAATTCCCTGGCATTGCTGAGACCCCCCCAAAACCTCTCCTGACCCCCCAAAACCCCTCCTGACCCTCCCATCCTATGGAAATTTGGAGCACCTGGTCCCCCCAAATCACTCCTGGACCCCCCCAAAAAAAACCCCAAATTCCTCCAGAATTCCCTGGGATTGCTGAGACCCCCCCAAAACCTCTCCTGACCCCCCCAAAACCTTTCCTGACCCCCCCAAAACCTCTCCTGACCCCCCCAAAACTACTCCTGACCCTCCCATCCTATGGAAATTTGGAGCACCTGGTCCCCCCAAATCACTCCTGGACCCCCCCAAATAACCCCAAATTCCTCCAGAATTCCCTGGGGTTGCTGAGACCCCCCCAAAACCTCTCCTGACCCCCCCAAAACTACTCCTGACCCTCCCATCCTATGGAAATTTGGAGCACCTGGTCCCCCCAAATCACTCCTGGACCCCCCTAAAAAAACCCCCAAATTCCTCCAGAATTCCCTGGGATTGCTGAGACCCCCCCAAACCCTCTCCTGACCCCCCCAAAACCCCTCCTGACCCCCCCAAAACCCCTCCTGACCCCCCCAAAACCCCTCCTGACCCTCCCATGCTACGGAAATTTGGAGCCCCTGGGTATCTGAGTCCCTCCAAATCCCTCCTGAGCCCCCCCAAAAAATCTCCTGAAACCCTTTCTGGATCTCTAGGACCCCCAAATCCCTCCTGGATTCACCCAAAAAAATCTCCTGAAACCCTTTCTGGACCTCTGGGACCCCCAAACCCCTCCTGAGACCCCCAAAAAAACCTGAAACCTCTGGGACCTCTCAAAACTACTCCTGACCCCCCCACCCCGTGGAAATTTGGGGCCACCTGGAGCCCCTGGAAACCTCCCAGGTGCCTGAGACCCCCAAATCCCTCCTGAGCCCCCAAAAACCTCCTGAAACCCCTTCTGGACCCCTGGGACCCCCCAAAATCCCTCCTGAGCCCCCCCAGACCCCTGGGATCACCCCATGGACTCCTGGGACCCCCCAAATTTCCCCCCAAATTCTCCCTGGATAACCTGGGACCCCCCAAATCCCTCCTCAGGCCCCTCCCAGACACCTCAGAGCCCCCCCAAAACCCCCCCGGACCCTCTGGACCCCCCCAAAATCCCCCCCAAGCTCGGTGCACTTTGGGAATTTTGGGAGGGTCCTGGTCCATCGGGGGTTAACGGGAGCCGCGGTGCATCCTGGGATACTCCGGGGCCTGGTCCACCGCTTCCCGCGGGGCATTGTGGGAAACTCCGGAGCCCCGGGGCATCATGGGATGCCGGGGCATCACCGTGTCCCACAATGCACCGGGGCAACACCCCCCCCGGAGGGGTTTTGGGGGGTTCTGGGGGGAATTTGGGGGGTCCTGGGGGGAATTTGGGGGGGTCCTGAAGGGGTTTGGGGGTTCTCAGGTGTCTCTGAGGGGCTCAGGAGGAATTTTGGGGGGTCCTGGGGGGAATTTGGGGGGTCTCAGCTGTCTCTGAGTGGAATTTTGGGTGGGTGTTTTTTTGGGGGGTGCAGTTCTGGGTGTTCGGGGGTCCTGGATTGGGATTTTGGGGGTTCCCACATGACCAGGGTGGGCTCAGGTATTTGGGGGTGATTTGGGGTACCCCAGAGACCCCCCCTGACCCCTTTTTGCCCCCAAAATCCGCAGTGGGGGGGATCTACACGGTGCTGCTGTGTGACTGACCCATGGTTCCAATCCAATCCTGGATTTTGGGATTTGGGGTTCCCAGGTATTTGGGGTACCCCAGAGACCCCCTGACCCATTTTTGCCCCCCAAAATCCGCAGTGGGGGGGATCTACACGGTGCTGCTCTGTGGCTGATCCCCAGGAGATGTTTGGGGTTTTAAGGGGTCCTGGATTGGGAATTTGGGGGTTCCCAGGTATTTGGGGGTTCCCAGGTATTTGGGGTACCCCTGAGACCCCCCCTGACCCATTTTTACCCCCCAAAATCCGCAGTGGGGGGGATCTACACGGTGCTGCTCTGTGGCTGATCCGTGGGGTCTCAGGTGTCCTGGATTGGGATTTTGGGGGTTCCCAGGTATTTGGGGGTGATTTGGGGTACCCCAGAGACCCCCCCTGACCCATTTTACCCCCCAAAATCCGCAGTGGGGGGGATCTACACGGTGCTGCTCTGTGGCTGATCCCCAGGAGATGTTTGGGGTTTTAAGGGGTCCTGGGTTGGGAATTTGGGGGTTCTCAGATATTTGGGGGTTCCCAGGTATTTGGGGTGCCCCTGAGACCCCCCTGACCCCATTTCCCCCCCAAAATCCGCAGTGGGGGGGATCTACACGGTGCTGCTCTGTGGCTGATCCTCAGGAGATGTTTGGGGTTTTAAGGGGTCCTGGATTGGGATTTGGGGGTTCCCAGGTATTTGGGGTACCCCAGAGACCCCCCCTGACCCATTTTTACCCCCAAAATCCGCAGTGGGGGGGATCTACACGGTGCTGCAGACCAAGGCTCGGGTGACGGCCGATGAGTGGGGCGAGAGCTACGTGCTGGTGGGGCCCTACGTGGAGAGCAGCGTGCGCACCCAGGTGGAGCTGCTGGAGCCGCCGCAGCCCGCGCTGCGCCGCACCCTGGCGGCCATGAACGCCCAAGGGTGCAAGGTGGGCATTATGGGATGGCAGTTATGGGGTGTTTATGGGGTCAGGGGTGGGTTATGGGATGGCAGTTATGGGGTCAGGGATGGGTTATGGGGTGGAGCTGCTGGAGCCGCCGCAGCCCGCGCTGCGCCGCACCCTGGCGGCCATGAACGCCCAAGGGTGCAAGGTGGGCATTATGGGATGGATGTGGGGTGGTTATGGGGTGTTTATGGGTCAGGGATGGGTTATGGGATGGCAGTTATGGGGTCAGGGGTGGGTTATGGGGTGTTTATGGGGTCAGGGGTGGGTTATGGGGTGGAGCTGCTGGAGCCGCCGCAGCCCGCGCTGCGCCGCACCCTGGCGGCCATGAACGCGCAGGGGTGCAAGGTGGGCATTATGGGATGGATGTGGGGTGGTTATGGGGTGTTTATGGGGTCAGGAATGGGTTATGGGATGTTTATGGGGCAGGGATGGGTTATGGGGCAGGGATGGGTTATGGGGTGTTTATGGGGTCAGGGGTGGGTTATGGGATGGCAGTTATGGGGTCAGGGATGGGTTATGGGGTGTTTATGGGGTCAGGGATGGGTTATGGGGCAGGGATGGGTTATGGGGTCAGGGGTGGGTTATGGGGTCAGGGATGGAGTTATGGGGTCAGAGAGGGAATTTTGGGGTCTGGAATTGAATTTTGGGGTCAAGGAGGGAATTCGGGGGTCATTGAATGAGTTATGGGGTCGGGGAGGGAATTTTGGGCTCAGGAAGGGAATTTTGGGGTCAGAGATGAAATTTTGGGGTCTGGGATGAAATTTTGGGGTCAGGGAGGAAATTTTGGGGTCAGAAAGGGAATTTTGGGGTCAGGGAGGGAATTTGGGGTCAGGGAGGGAATTTTGGGGTTTTGGGGGTGAAATCTGGGCTCCGGGGGGGTTTGGGGCCATCGTGGGGTGTCCCCAAATGTCCCCAAATGTCCCCGGGGGGGGATGGGCACACCCAGACCTGCCGGCGCCCCCCCACAGTCACGTGGTTTCTATTTTTAGCCCCTCCCCCCCCAGCAAAGGTCAGGGCGGCCCCTCCCCCCTCCCAAAAATGGGGCGGGGCCCCTCCAGGGGGCCCAGCTCTTTTTGGGGTCACTGGGCTGATTTTGGGGTCATTTATCCCATTTTTGGGGTCATTAATTAAATTTCTGGGGTCTTTAATTTCATTTTTGGGGTCATTTATTCCATTTTAGGATCATTAATTCCATTTTAGGATCGTTAATTCCATTTTAAGAGTCGTTAATTCTATTTTTAGGACCATTTATCCCATTTTTGGGGTCATTAATCAAGTTTTTGGGGTCTTTAATTCCATTTTTGGGGTCATTTATTCCATTTTTGGGGTCATTCATTCAATGTTTAGGGTCATTTTTTCCATTTTTAGGGTCATTAATTCCCTTTTTTGTATCATTTATTCCATTTTTGGCGTCATTCATTGTATTTTAGGGTCATTTATTCAATTTTTAGGATCTTTAGTTTCATTTTTGGGGTAATTTATCCCATTTTTAGGACCATTTATTTTATTTTTAGGGTCATTTATTCCATTTTTAGGGTCATTTTTTCCGTTTTAGGGTCATTTATCCCATTTTTGAGGTCACTTATTTAACTTTTAGGTGACATTGATCTATTTTTAGGGAGATTTATTCCATTTTGGGGAAATTTTATCCCATTTTGGGGGGGATTTCTTTCCATTTCAGAGAATTTTATCCAAATTGAAAAATTTTATTCCATTTTTTTGGGGGAGTTTTATCCCATTTTGTGGAACTTTATCCCATATTTGAAAGATTTTCTCCCGTTTTGAAAATCTTTATCTAATTTTTGAAAGATTTTATCCCATTTGGAGGAATTTTATTCAATTTTTGGAGGAATTTTGCCCCATTTTGGGGGAATTTTATTCCATTTTTGAAGGATTTTATCCCATTTTGGGGGAATTTTATTCAATTTTTGAAGGATTTTATCCCATTTTGGAGGAATTTTATTCAATTTTTGAAGGATTTTATCCCATTTTGGAGGAAATTTTATTCAATTTTTGAAGGATTTTATCCCATTTTGGAGAAATTTTATTCAATTTTTGAAGGATTTTATCCCATTTGGAGAAATTTTATTCGATTTTTGAAGGATTTTATCCCATTTTGGGGGAATTTTATCCCATTTTGGGGTTCTCAACCTTCCTTTAGGGAGCTCTCCCCGGGCATTTTGGGGTTCTGACAATTTGGGGACCCCCCGAATTTTGGGGTGCAGGTGCATTTCGGGCATTCCCTGATGGGAATCACCCCAAAAAGGAATTTTGGGATAAATTTGGGATTTGGGATTTCCCCATTTTGGGGCACAGATCAACAGTGGGGACCCCAAAGGGACATTTTGGGGTTCTGACACTTTGGGGACCCCCCGAATTTTGGGGTGCAGGTGCAATTTGGGCAATCCCTGATGGGAATCACCCCAAAAAGGAGCTTTGGGATGAATCTGGGATTTGGGATTTCCCCATTTTGGGAGCCTGTGACCCTCCCAGGAGCCATTTTGAGGCCCTGACACTTTGGGGACCCCCCAAATTTTGGGGTGCAGGTGCATTTTGGGCATTCCCTGATAGAAATCACCCCAAAGAGGAGTTCTGGGGCAAATCAGGGATTTGGGATTTCCCTGGGATTTGGGATTTCCCCATTTCGGGGCACAGATCGACAGTGGGGACCCCAAAGGGACATTTTGAGGCTCTGACACTTTGGGGACCCCCCGAATTTTGGGGTGCAGGTGCATTTCGGGCGCTGGCTGATTGAGGGCAGCCCTGAGAGGAGTTTTGGGGTCACCCTGGGATTTGGGATTTCCCCATTTGGGAGCCCTGTGACCCTCCCAGGAGCCATTTTGAGGCCCTGACACTTTGGGGACCCCCCAAATTTTGGGGTGCAGGTGCATTTCGGGCTCTGGCTGATCGAGGGCAGCTCTGAGAGGAGCTTTGGGATGAATTTGGGATTTGGGATTTCCCCATTTTGGGGCACAGATCGACAGTGGGGACCCCAAAGGGACATTTTGGGGTGCTGACACTTTGGGGACCCCCCAGATTTTGGGGTGCAGGTGCAATTTGGGCATTTCCTGATGGGAATCACCCCAAAAAGGAGCTTTAGGGACACCCCGGGATTTGGGATTTCCTGATTTTGGAGCCCTGTGACCCTCCCAGGAGCCATTTTGAGGCTCTGACACTTTGGGGACCCCCAAATTTTGGGGTGCAGGTGCATTTTGGGCATTCCCTGATAGAAATCCCCTCAAAGAGGCGACTTGGGGCGAATCTGGGATTTGGGATTTTCCCGGGATTTGGGATTTCCCCATTTGGGAGCCCTGTGACCCTCCCAGGAGCCATTTTGAGGCTCTGACACTTTGGGGACCCCCCGAATTTTGGGGTGCAGGTGCATTTCGGGCTCTGGCTGATCGAGGGCAGCTCTGAAAGGAGCTTTGGGATGAATTTGGGATTTGGGATTTCCCCATTTTAGGAGCCTGTGACCCTCTCAGGAGCCATTTTGAGGCTCTGACACTTTGGGGACCCCTGAATTTTGGGGTGCAGGTGCATTTTGGGCATTCCCTGTGAGGGCGAATCTGGGATTTGGGATTTCCCTGGGATTTGGGATTTCCCCATTTTGGGGCACAGATCAACAGTGGGGACCCCAAAGGGACATTTTGGGGTTCTGACACTTTGGGGACCCCCCAAATTTTGGGGTTCAGGTGCAATTTGGGCATTCCCTGATGGGAATCACCCCAAAAGGAGCTTTAAGACACCCAGGATTTAGGATTTTCCCGATTTTGGAGCCCTGTGACCTCCCAGGAGCCATTTTGAGGCTCTGACATGAGACCCCCAAATTTTGGGGTAGGTACAGGTGGGCATTCCTGATGAAATCCCCTCAAGAGGCGACTTGGGGCGGGGCAGGATTTCCCCATTTGGGGCACAGATTAGGTAGTGGGGACTGAGGACATTTTAGGTGCTGACACTTTACAGGGACCCCCGAATTTTGGGGTGCAGGTGCATTTTGGGCGCTGGCTGATCGAGGGCAGCCCGGCCGTGGTGCTGCTGGACGTGGGGGCCACGGCCTGGAGCCTGGAGCGCTGGAAGGGGGAGCTGTGGGAGAGCTGCGCCGGCCGGCGTGCCCTGTAGTGCGACCGCGAGACCAGCAGCTGCCGTGCTCTTGGATTCCTGGTGGCCTGGTTCCTCGGAGAGGTCAGTTTTGGGAGGTCCCCCAAAGGGTTTTAGGGTGCCTAGGAATTCTAGGTGGTTTGGGCTGGTTTTGGTGCATTTTGGGGAGGTTTGGGGTGTCCCAAACCCAACGACGCCGTGCTCTTCGGGTTCCTGGTGGCCTGGTTCCTGGGAGAGGTCAGTTTGGGGGTGTCCCTGAGGGTTTTGGGGTCTCTGAGGATGTTTGGGGTGTCCCAGAGGGGTTTTGGGGTGGTTTTGGGGAAGGTTTTGGGGTGCCCCAAGCCCAATGACACTGTGCTCTTCGGGTTCCTGGTGGCCTGGTTCCTCGGAGAGGTCAGTTTTGGGGGCCCTGGAGGGTTTTGGGGTGCCTGAGGGTGTTTGGGGAGGTTTTGGGGTGATTTTGGGCTGGTTTTGGGTGATTTTGGGGTGGTTTTGGGGTGCCCTGGTACGACCGCGAGGCCAACGACGCCGTGCTCTTCGGGTTCCTCGTGGCCTGGTTCCTCGGAGAGGTCAGTTTGGGGTGCCTGGAGGGTTTTGGGGTGCCTGAGGGTGTTTGGGGAGGTTTTGGGGTGATTTTGGGCTGGTTTTGGGTGATTTTGGGGTGATTTTGGGGTGATTTTGGGGTGGTTTTGGGGTGCCCTGGTACGACCGCGAGGCCAACGACGCCGTGCTCTTCGGGTTCCTGGTGGCCTGGTTCCTCGGAGAGGTCAGTTTTGGGGTCCCCCAAAGGGTTTTGGGGTGCCTGAGGGGGTCTGGAGTGGTTTTGGGGGGATTTGGGGTGATTTTGGGGAAGGTTTTGGGGTGCCCTGGTACGACCGTGAGGCCAACGACGCCGTGCTCTTCGGGTTCCTGGTGGCCTGGTTCCTCGGGAGAGGTCAGTTTGGGGTGCCCTGGCAGATTTTGGGGTCTCTCAGGGTGTTTGGGGTGTCACTGAGGGGTTTTGGAGTGATTTTGGGGTGCCTGTGGGGGGGGTCCTGGGGTTGGTTTTGGGGGAGGGTTTGGGGTTTGAAGTTTTGGGGTGGTTCTGGCTGGGAAGGAGTTTGGTGAGTGGTCCCCAGTGTGGTCTAGGTTTGGGCTGTTTGGGGATTTGGGACGTTTTGGGGTGCCTGGAGCCCGGCCCATGCGCTGCTCTTGGTTCCTCGTACCTGGTGTCCTCAGTGATGGGACCCTGGTACCTGGGTCCGTGCCTGGGGTTTGGTTGGTACCTCGGAGGTACCCTGGGTGATTTGGGTCTGGTGTTTGTGTGACGGTTGGTGCCATTTGTCGTTGCGCAGGCGGAGCCGTTCTGTGGTGTCCCCAGGGTGACTTTGGTGACATTCTGGTGCTTTGGTGCAGGGATTGCAGTTTGAGGTCCAGCGTGAGCGCCCGTTCAGGTCGTTGGTGTCCCAGGGTGCATTTGGGACATTTTGGATTTGTGTCAAGTTTGCGGCTTTCGAGGGAGCGCCGTTCATCGTGGTGTCCCCAGGGTGACATTTGGTGACATTTGGTGACATTTGGTGACATTTGTTGCAGTTTGCTGCGCAGAGCGAGGAGCGCCCGTTCATCGTGGTGTCCCCAGGGTGACATTTGGTGACATTTGGTGACATTTGGTGACATTTGGTGACATTTGTTGCAGTTTGCGGCGCAGAGCGAGGAGCGCCCGTTCATCGTGGTGTCCCCAGGGTGACATTTGGTGACATTTGGTGACATTTGGTGACATTTGTTGCAGTTTGCGGCGCAGAGCGAGGAGCGCCCGTTCATCGTGGTGTCCCCAGGGTGACATTTGGTGACATTTGGTGACATTTGTTGCAGTTTGCGGCGCAGAGCGAGGAGCGCCCGTTCATCGTGGTGTCCCCAGGGTGACATTTGGTGACATTTGGTGACATTTGGTGACATTTGTTGCAGTTTGCGGCGCAGAGCGAGGAGCGCCCGTTCATCGTGGTGTCCCCAGGGTGACATTTGACATTTGGTGACATTTGGTGACATTTGTTGCAGTTTGCGGCGCAGAGCGAGGGAGCGCCCGTTCATCGTGGTGTCCCCAGGGTGACATTTGGTGACATTTGGTGACATTTGGTGACATTTGTTGCAGTTTGCGGCGCAGAGCGAGGAGCGCCCGTTCATCGTGGTGACCCCAGGGTGACATTTGGTGACATTTAGTGACATTTGGTGACATTTGGTGACATTTGGTGACGTTGTCATTGCAGTTTGCAGCGCAGAGCGAGGCGCCTGTTCATCGTGGTGTCCCCAGGGTGACATTTGGTGACATTTGGTGACATTTGGTGACATTTGTTGCAGTTTGCGGCGCAGAAGCGAGCGCCCGTTCATCGGGTGTCCCCAGGGTGACATTTGGTGACATTTGGTGACATTTGGTGACATTTGGTGACATTTGACATTTGTTTGCGTATGCGCCCGTTCATTAGTGTCTGAGAGGTGACATTTGGTGACATTTGAGCCAGGAGCGGCGCAGGCGGGCGCCCGTTCATCGTGGTGTCCCCAGGGTGACATTTGGTGACATTTGGTGACATTTGGTGACATTTGTTGCAGTTTGCGGCAGAGCGAGGAGCGCCCGTTCATCGTGGTGTCCCCAGGGTGACATTTGGTGACATTTGGTGACATTTGGTGACATTTGGTGACATTTGTTGCAGTTTCGGCGCAGCAGGAGCGCCTGCTCATCGTGGTGTCCCCAGGGTGACATTTGGTGACATTTGGTGACATTTGGTGACATTTGTTGCAGTTTGCGGCGCAGAGCGGGAGCCCGTTCATCGTGGTGTCCCAAGGGTGACATTTGGTGACATTTGGTGACATTTGGTGACATTTGTTGCAGTTTGCGGCGCAGAGCGAGGAGCGCCCGTTCACTGTGGTGACCCCAGGTGACATTTGGTGACATTTGTGCATTTACTTGGGACATTTGTTGCAGTTTGCGCGCAGAGCAGGAGCGCCTGTCATCGGTGGTGCCCAGGTGACATTTGTGGACATTTGGTGACATTTGTGACATTGTGAGTTTGCATTGGCAGGAGGAGCGCCGTTCATCGGTGTGGTTGTGACCAGGGTGACGGATTTGGTGACATGGGTTGAGGATGACTTCTGTTTGACATTTGGTGACCTTGGTGACATTTGTTGCAGTTTCGGCGCAGAGCGAGGAGCGCCGTCATCGGGTGTCCCCAGGTGACATTTCGGATTTGGTGACATTTGTCATGCGAGTTTGCGCAGAGCGAAGCTCCTGCTTCATCGTGGTGTCCCCAGGGTGACATTTGGTGACATTTGGTGACATTTGGTGACATTTGGTGACACTTGTTGCAGTTTGCGCGCAGAGCGAGGAGCGCCCGTTCATCGTGGTGTCCCCAGGGTGCCATTTGGTGACATTTGGTGACATTTGGTGACATTGTTGTCATTGCAGTTTGCGGCGCAGAGCGAGGAGCGCCTGTTCATCGTGGTGTCCCCAGGGTGACATTTGGTGACATTTGGTGACATTTGGTGACATTTGTTGCAGTTTGCTGCGTGCAGCGAGGAGCGCCTGCTCATCCGTGGTGACCCCAGGTGACATTTGGTGACATTTGGTGACATTTGGTGACATTTGTTGACATTTGTTGCAGTTTGCGGCGAGAGCGAGGGAGCGCCTGTTCATTGTGGTGTCCCCAGGGTGACATTTGGTGACATTTGGTGACATTTGTGACATTTGACATTTGTTGCAGTTTGCGGCGCAGAGCGAGAGCGCCTGCTTCATCGTGGTGTCCCCAGGTGACATTTGGGTGACATTTGGTGACATTTGTTGACATTTGTTGCAGTTTGCGGCAGAGCAGGAGCGCCTGCTCATCGGGTGACCCCAGGGTGACATTTGGTGCCATTTGGTGACATTTGTTGACATTTGTTGCAGTTTATGGCGCAGAGCCAGGAGCGCCTGCTCATCGTGGTGACCCCAGGTGACATTTGGTGACATTTGGTGACATTTGGTGACATTTGTGACATTTGTTGCAGTTTGCGGCGCAGACGAGGAGCGCCCCTTCATCGTGGTGTCCCCAGGGTGACATTTGGGTGACATTTGGCACATTTGGTGACATTTGCGACATTTGTTGCAGTTTGTGCGTGCAGAGCGAGGAGCGCCTGTTCATCGTGGTGTCCTGGGTGACATTTGGTGACATTTGGTGACATTTGGTGACATTTGTTGCAGTTTGCTGCACAGAGCGAGAGCGCCTGCTTCATCGTGGTGTCCCCAGGGTGACATTTGGTGACATTTGGTGACGTTGTCATTGCAGTTTGCGGCGCAGAGCGAGGAGCGCCCGTTCATCGTGGTGACCCCAGGGTGACATTTGGTGACATTTGGTGACATTTGGTGACATTTGGTGACATTTGGTGACATTTGTTGCAGTTTGCGGCGCAGAGCGAGGAGCGCCCGTTCATCGTGGTGTCCCCAGGGTGACATTTGGTGACATTTGGTGACATTTGGTGACATTTGGTGACATTTGTTGCAGTTTGCGGCGCAGAGCGAGGAGCGCCCGTTCAGCGTGGTGACCCCAGGGTGACATTTGGTGACATTTGGTGACATTTGGTGACATTTGTTGCAGTTTGCGGCGCAGAGCGAGGAGCGCCCGTTCATCGTGGTGTCCCCAGGGTGACATTTGGTGACATTTGGTGACATCTGTTGCAGTTTGCGGCGCAGAGCGAGGAGCGCCCGTTCATCGTGGTGTCCCCAGGGTGACATTTGGTGCCATTTGGTGACATTTGGTGACATTTGGTGACATTTGTTGCAGTTTGCTGCGCAGAGTGAGGAGCGCCCGTTCATCGTGGTGTCCCCAGGGTGACATTTGGTGACATTTGGTGACATTTGTTGCAGTTTGCGGCGCAGAGCGAGGAGCGCCCGTTCATCGTGGTGTCCCCAGGGTGACATTTGGTGACATTTGGTGACATTTGGTGACATTTGGTGACATTTGTTGCAGTTTGCGGCGCAGAGCGAGGAGCGCCCGTTCATCGTGGGCCATTTCCACGAGTGGCTGGCGGGGCTGGGGCTGGTGCTGAGCCGGGCGCGGCGACTGCCCGTGGCCACCATCTTCACCACACACGCCACCCTGCTGGGACGGTACCTGTGCGCTGGGAGCGTGGACTTCTACAACAACCTGCACAGTGTGAGTGACACCTGGGGACACCTGGGGGGTGGGACACCTGCACACCTGTGACACACCTGGGACACACCTGGGACACACCTGGGGCCCGTGGCCACACCTGGGGCCGGGTACCTGTGCGCTGGGAGCGTCGACTTCTACAACAACCTGCACAGTGTGAGTGACACCTGGGGACACCTGGGGGGGTGGGACACACCTGGGACACACCTGTGACACACCTGGGACACACCTGGGACACACCTGGGCCCTGCCCGTGGCCACCATCTTCACCACACACGCCACCCTGCTGGGCCGGTACCTGTGCGCCGGGAGCGTGGATTTCTACAACAACCTGCACAGTGTGAGTGACACCTGTAACACCTGGGGGGTGGGACACACCTGGGACACACCTGTGATACACCTGTGACACACCTGGGACACACCTGGGCCCTGCCCGTGGCCACCATCTTCACCACACACGCCACCCTGCTGGGCCGGTACCTGTGTGCTGGGAGTGTGGATTTCTACAACAACCTGCACAGTGTGAGTGACACCTGGGGACACCTGGGGGGGTGGGACACACCTGTGACACACCTGTGACACACCTGGGGCCTGCCCGTGGCCACCATCTTCACCACACACGCCACCCTGCTGGGCCGGGTGGGGGTGGACCTGTGCGCCGGGAGCGTCGACTTCTACAACAACCTGCACAGTGTGAGTGACACCTGGGATACACCTGTAACACCTGGGGGGGTGGGACACACCTGGGACACACCTGGGATACACCTGGGGCCTGCCCGTGGCCACCATCTTCACCACACACGCCACCCTGCTGGGACGGTACCTGTGCGCCGGGAGCGTCGACTTCTACAACAACCTGCACAGTGTGAGTGACACCTGGGGACACCTGGGGGGGTGGGGACACACCTGGGGACATGGGGACACACCTGGGGACACACCTGGACATACCTGGACATTTCCTGGGGACGTGGGGACACACCTGGAGAAGTCAGGACATACCTGGGGACACACCTGGGGACATGGGGACACACCTGGGGACACCTGGAGATTCCTGGGGACACACCTGGAGAAGTCAGAACATACCTGGGTATGTCAGGGACACACCAGGGGACACACCTGGGGACATGGGGACACACCTGGGGACATGGGGACACACCTGGAGAACTGAGGACATACCTGGGTATGGCAGGAACACACCTGGACATTCCTGGAGACATGGGGACACACCTGAGTATGTCAGGGACACACCTGGGGACACCTGGAGACACACCTGGGGACATGGGGACACACCTGGGCACCGGGAACAGGGATTTCTACAGAAACCACAACGTGAGTCACACCTGGGGACACACCTGGGGGGTTTGGGTGGGCCCAGGTGTATCCAGGTGAGCTCAGGTGTATCCAGGTGACCCCAGGTGTGCTCTGTCCCCAGTTTGACGTGGACAAGGAGGCAGGTGAGCGGCAGATCAGGGCTCAGGTGTATCGGGGGGGTTCCCAGGTGTGTCCCAGGTGTATCCAGGTGACCCCCAGGTGTATCCAGGTGTGTCCCAGGTGTAACCAGATGACCCCAGGTGTATCCAGGTGTGTTTTTACCCCAGTTTGACATGGACAAGGAGGCAGGTGAGCGGCAGATCAGGGCTCAGGTGTATCGGGGGGGTTCCCAGGTGTGTCCCAGGTGTATCCAGGTGACCCCAGGTATATCCAGGTGTGTCCCAGGTATATCCAGGTGTGTCGCAGGTGTATCCAGGTGACCCCCCAGGTGTATCCAGGTGAGCTCAGGTGTATCCAGGTGAGCTCAGGTATATCCAGGTGTGTCCCAGGTGTATCCAGGTGACCCCCAGGTGTATCCAGGTGGGCTCAGGTGTAGTAGAGGGGATTCCCAGGTGAGCTCAGGTATATCCAGGTGTGTCCCAGGTGTATCCAGGTGACCCCCAGGTGTATCCAGGTGAGCTCAGGTGTAACCAGATGACCCCAGGTGTATCCAGGTGTGTTTTTACCCCAGTTTGACATGGACAAGGAGGCAGGTGAGCGGCAGATCAGGGCTCAGGTGTAGCAGGGGGGGTTCCCAGGTGAGCTCAGGTGTATCCAGGTGACCCCAGGTATATCCAGGTGACCCCCAGGTGTATCCAGGTGAGCTCAGGTGTATCCAGGTGACCCCCAGGTATATCCAGGTGTGTCCCAGGTATATCCAGGTGTGTCCCAGGTGTATCCAGGTGGGCTCAGGTGTAGTAGAGGGGATTCCCAGATGAGCTCAGGTGTATCCAGGTTTGTCCCAGATGTATCCAGGTGAGCTCAGGTGTATCCAGGTGTGTTTTTACCCCAGTTTGACATGGACAAGGAGGCAGGTGAGCGGCAGATCAGGGCTCAGGTGTAGCAGGGGGGGTTCCCAGGTGAGCTCAGGTGTATCCAGGTGAGCTCAGGTGTATCCAGGTGTGTTTTTGTCCCAGTTTGACGTGGACAAGGAGGCAGGTGAGCGGCAGATCAGGGCAGGGGGTTCCCAGGTGCATCCAGGTGTGTCTCAGGTGTATCCAGGTGACCCTCAGGTGAGCTCAGGTGTATCCAGGTGTGTTTTTACCCCAGTTTGACGTGGACAAGGAGGCAGGTGAGCGGCAGATCAGGGCAGGGGGGTTCCCAGGTGCATCCAGGTGAGCTCAGGTGTATCCAGGTGACCCCCAGGTGTATCCAGGTGACCCCAGGTGTGTTTTTACCCCAGTTTGACGTGGACAAGGAGGCAGGTGAGCGGCAGATCAGGGCAGGGGGTTCCCAGGTGTATCCAGGTGTGTCTCAGGTATATCCAGGTGTGTTTTTACCCCAGTTTGACGTGGACAAGGAGGCAGGTGAGCGGCAGATCTATCACCGGTACTGCCTGGAGCGCGCGGCCGCGCACTGCGCGCACGTCCTGACCACCGTGTCCCACGTCACCGCCGCCGAGGCCGAGCACCTGCTCAAACGGAAACCAGGTACACCTGGGCACCCCGAAACACCTGGGCACCCCAAGATCCCACCCCAAAATCCCCAAAAACCCCAAAATCCCACCCCAAAATATCCCAAATCCCATCCCAAAATCCCATCCCTGTCACTGCCGCCGAGGCCGAGCACGTGCTCAAACGGAAACCAGGTACACCTGGGCACCCCGAAACACCTGGGCACCCCAAAATCCCACCCCAAAATCCCCAAAAACCCCAAAATCCCACCCCAAAATATCCCAAATCCCACCCCAAAATCCCATCCCTGTCACCGCCACCGAGGCCGAGCACCTGCTCAAATGGAAACCAGGTACACCTGGGCACCCCAAAATACCCAAAATACCCAAAATCCCACCCCAAAATCCCCCAAATCCCACCCCAAAATCCCACCTGAGCATCCCAAAATCCCTCCCCTGTCACTGCCACCGAGGCCGAGCACCTGCTCAAACGGAAACCAGGTACACCTGGGCACCCCAAAACACCTGGGCACCCCAAAATCCCCAAAATCCCACCCCAAAATCCCACCTGAGCATCCCAAAATCCACGCCAAAATCCCACCCCTGTCACTCTGCTAAGGCCGAGCACCTGCTCAAACACAAACCAGGTGTGACCCCAACACACCTGGGAACCCCAAAATCCCCCAAATCCCACCCCAAAATCTCCCCTGAGCACCCCCAAATCTCCAACCCCTCCAGTATCCCCCAAAATTCCCCCAAAATTTCCTCCAGACCCAGGGGGGGACCCCCAGGGGATCCAGGGATTTTTTTGGGGGGGTTCCTCAGGATTTTAGGGTCCCCCAACACCTGGTGACCTCCCCCAAAATCCTGATGAACCCCAAAAATCCTTGGGGGTTCCAGGGTGAGATTTGGGGATTTGAGGATTTTGGGTAATCGGGGATTTGGGGGAATCCGGGTATTTTTTGGGGGGAGTTCCCGGGTATTTTTGGGGATTCCCAGTATTTTTGGGGGTTCCCAGGTATTTTTTGGGGTTCCTGGTTATTTTTTTGGGGGGTTCCCGGGTATTTTTGGGGGTTCCCAGGTATTTTGGGGGATTCCCTGGTATTTTTGGGGTTCCCAGGTATTTTGGGGGGTTCGGGTATTTTTGGGAGTTCGGCTATTTTTGGGGAGTTCCCGGTATTTTGGGGGGTTCACGGGTATTTTTGGGGTTCCCGGGTATTTTTGGGGGTTCCTGGGTATTTTTGGGGGTTCGGGTATTTTTGGGAGTTCGGCTATTTTTGGGGAGTTCGGGTATTTTTGGGGTTCACGGGTATTTTTGGGGTTCCCAGGTATTTGGGGGTTCCCGGGTATTTTTGGGGGTTCAGGTATTTTTGGGGTTCCTGGGTATTTTTGGGGTTCCTGGGTATTTTTGGGGGGTTCGGGTATTTTGGGGAGTTCCCGGTATTTCTGGGGGGTTCACGGGTATTTTTGGGGTTCCCAGGTATTTGGGGGGTTCCCGGGTATTTTTGGGGTTCCCAGGTATTTTTGGGGTTCGGGTATTTTTGGGGGTTCCTGGGTATTTTTGGGGGTTCCCAGGTATTTTTGGGGGTTCCTGGTTATTTTTGGGGTTTCAGCTGTTTTTTTGGGGGGAGTTCCCGGGTATTTTTTGGGGGGTTTCCCGGGTAATTTTTGGGGGTTTCCCGGGTATTTTTTGGGGGAGTTCCCGGGTATGTTTTGGGGGGGTTCCCGGGTATTTTTGGGGGGAGTTCCCGGGTATTTTTTGGGGGAGTTCCCGGGTATGTTTTGGGGGGATTCCCGCATATTTTTTTGGGGGATTCCCGGGTATTTTTTGGGGGGTTCCCAGGTATTTTTTTGGGGGGGTTCCCGGGTATTTTGGGGTCCCCCTGACCCCCGGGACCCCCCCAGACCTGGTGACCCCCAACGGGCTGAACGTGCGCAAGTTCTCGGCCATGCACGAGTTCCAGAACCTGCACGCCCAGAGCAAGGCCCGAGTCCAGGAGTTCGTCAGGGGCCACTTCTACGGGTCAGTCACCCCAAAAACCCCAAAAGGGACCCCAAAATTCCCCAGAGGAACCCTAAAATCCGTAAAGGGACCCCAAAATCCTAAAAAGGGACCCCAAAATCCCAAAAGAGACCCCAAAATCCTCCAGGAGAACCCCAAAACCCAGGTGCTCTAGGTGGTTTTTTTGGGGTCATTTTGGGGTGCCCCAGGTGTTTCTGGGGTATTTTGGGGTGCTCCAGGTGTTTTGGGGTGGTTTTGGGTGTTTTTGGGGTGCCCCAAGTGTTTTGGGGTGGTTTGGGGTGTTTTTGGGGTGACCCGGGTGTTTTTGGGGTGTTTTTAGGGTGTCCCAGGTGTTTTTTGATGTTTTTGGGGTGTTTTTGGGTATTTTTGGGGTACCCCAGGTGGTTTGGGGTGGTTTTGGGTGTTTTTGGGGTGTTTGTGGGTGTTTTTGGGTGTTTTTGGGTATTTTTGGGGTACCCCAGGTGTTTTTGGGTGGTTTTGGGTGTTTCTGGGGGTTTTTGGGGTGTTTTGGGGGCTTTTTGAGTGGTTTTGGGGTGTTTTGGGGGTGTTTTGGGGTGGTTTTGGGGTGTTTTGGGGGCTTTTTGAGTGGTTTTGGGGTGTTTTCGGGGTTTTTTGGGGTGTTTTTGGGGTGTTTTTGGGGTGTTTCTGGGTGTTTTGGGGGTGTTTTTGGGGTACCCCAGTATTTTTGGGGTGTTTTTGGGGTGCCCCAGGTGAGTTTCCCCCGGCACAGGCACCTGGATTTCGACCTGGACAAGACTCTTTTCTTCTTCATCGCCGGCCGCTACGAGTTCTCCAACAAAGGCGCCGACATTTTCCTGGAGGCGCTGGCACGGCTCAACTACCTGCTGAGGGTGACACTGGGGGACACTGGGGACAGCGGGGACACTGGGGGACACTGGGGACAGCGGGGACACTGGGGGGACATTGGGGACAGTGGGAGGATTGGGGACATTGGGGGGATTGGGGACATTGGGGACACTGGGGGGATTGGGGGGATTGGGGACATTGGGGGGACACTGGGGACAGCGGGGACACTGGGGGACATTGGGGACATTGGGAGGATTGGGGACATTGGGGACACTGGGGGGATTGGGGACATTGGGGGATTGGGGACATTGGGGACAGTGGGGGGATTGGGGGGATTGGGGGGACACTGGGGGACATTGGGGGACATTGGGGACACTGGGGAACATTGGGGACACTGGGGGATTGGGGGCATTGGGGACATTGCGGGACATTGGGGGACATTGGGGACATTGCAGGACATTGGGGGACATTGGGGGCATTGGGGACATTGGGGACATTGGGGACAGCAGGGGGAATTGGGGACATTGGGGACACTGGGGATACTGGGAACACTGGGGGGGATTGGGGGACATTGGAGACACTGGGGACATTGTGGACGTTGGGGGGATTGGGGACACTGGGGGACATTGGGGACATTGGGGACACTGGGGGACATTGGGGACATTGGGGGGACGTTGGGGGGATATTGGGGACATTGGGGACACTGGGGGACACTGGGGACATTTTAGTGCCATTTTTTGCCATTTGATTCCATTTGGTGCCATTGTTCCCGTTTTTGTCCCCTGTGTCCCCAGGTGAATGGCAGTGAGGTGACAGTGGTGGCATTTTTCATCATGCCCGCCCGGACCAACAACTTCAACGTGGAGTCGCTCAAGGGCCAGGCCGTGCGCAAGCAGCTCTGGTGGGACCCCAGGACACCCCAAAAACACCCCAAAAACAGCCCAAAAATATCCCAAAAACAGACCAAAAACATCCCAAAAATATCCCAAAAACATCCCCAAAACAGCCCAAAAATATCCCCAAAAACACCCCAAAAACACCCCAAAAACACCCCAAAAACAGCCCAAAAACAGCCCCCAAAACAGCCCAAAAATATCCCAAAGTATCCCCAAAAACATCCCAAAAACACCCCAAAAATATCCCAAAAATATCCCAAAAATTCACCCCAAAATCCACCCAAAAATATCCCAAAATATCCCAAAAATCCACCCAAAAACATCCCCAAAACATCCCAAAAATATTCCAAAATCTACCCAAAAACATCCCAAAAATATCCTAAAATCCACCCATAAATATCCCAAAAATATCCCAAAATCCACCCAAAAAACCCCCAAATCCACCCATAAATACCAAAAAAAATACCCCCCAAATACCCCAAAAATACCCAAAAACCCCCCAAAAATCCACCCAAAACACCCCAAAAATCCACCCAAAAATACCCAAAAAAACCCCCAAAAAACCCCAAAAATCCACCCAAAAACACCCCAAAAATCCACCCAAAAAACCCCTAAATACCCCCAAAATATCCCAAAAAACCCCAAAACCCCCAAAAATCCACCCAAAAATCCCCCAAAAATCCACCCTAAATTCCCCTGGGCCCCCCCAAAATCCCCGGGACCCCCCAAAATCCCCGGGACCCCCCCAAATTCTGCCCCTCCCCCACAGGGACACGGCCAACGCCGTGAAGGAGAAATTCGGGAAGAAGCTCTACGAGTCTCTGCTGGTGTAAGAACCCCCAAAAAAACCCCCCAAAAAATCCCAAAAAAATCCCCAAAAATCCCAAAAAAAATCCCAAACTGTTTTGGGGTTCGCCTGTGACTGGGGGTGCCCCCGTTGCTGCAGGGGGAACCTCCCGGACATGAACAAGATGCTGGACAGGGAGGATTTCACCATGATGAAAAGGGCCATCTTCGCCACGCAGGTGGGGCTGGGGGCGGGGGGACCCCCTTTCTAGGGGGTGGGACCCCCTTTCTGGGGTGCTGGGACCCCCTTTTGGGGGGTGGGATCCCCTTTTTGGGGGGGCTGGGATTCCTTTTTGGGGAGCTGGGACCTGTTTTTGGGGGGTAGGACTCCCTTTTTGGGGGGCTGGGCCCTTTTGGGGGGTGGGACCCCCTTTTGGGGTGCTGGGACCTGTTTTTGGGGGGCTGGGACCCCCTTTTTTGGGGGCTGGGATTCATTTTTGGGGGTGGGATCTCATTTTTGGGGACTAGGACCTGTTTTTGGGGGCTGGGACCCCCTTTTTGGGGACTAGGACCTGTTTTTGGGGGGTGGGACCCCCTTTTGCGGGGCTGGGACCCCCTTTTTTGGGGGGGTGGGATTCATTTTTGGGGTGCTGGGATTCATTTTCGGGGGGTGGGACCTCATTTTTGGGGGACTAGGACCTGTTTTTGGGGGGCTGGGACTATTTTTTGGGGTGCTGGGACCTGTTTTTGGGGGGCTGGGATTCCCTTTTTGGGAGGGGGGATTCATTTTTGGGGGGTGGGACCTCATTTTTGGGGGCTAGGACCTGTTTTGGGGGGGCTGGACCCCTTTTTGGGGGCTGGGATTCTTTTTTGGGGGGTGGGACCCCTTTTTGGGGGCTGGGATTCCTTTTTGGGGTGCTGGGACCCCTTTGTGGGGGCTGGGATTCTTTTTTGGGGAGTAGGATCCCCTTTTTTGGGGGGCTGGGACCCCCTTTTGGGGAGTAGGATCCCCTTTTTGGGGGCTGGGACCCCCTTTTGGGGGGCTGGGATTCCTTTTTGGGGAGTAGGATCCCCTTTTTTGGGGGGCTGGGATCCCTTTTGGGGGCTGGGATTCCTTTTAGGGGTGCTGGGACCTCATTTTTGGGGTGCTGGGACCCCTTTTTGGGGGTGGGACCCATTTTTGGGGGGCTGGGACCCCCTTTTTGGGGTGCTGGGACCCCTTTTTGGGGGCTGGGACCCCTTTTGGGGAGCTGGGACCCCCTTTTTGGGGTGCTAGGTCCCCTTTTTGGGGTGCTGGGACATCTGGGTGCATTTTTGGCGGTACAGAAGATTTGGGGGTTCCTGGGTGCTCCTTTTTTGGGGTCCTGGTTCTTTTTTTGGGGGGGCCTGAGTCCCCCTTTTTTGGGGGGAAGATTTTGGGGTTCCTGGGCGCCATTTTTTTGGGGGTGAAAATTTGGGGAATAGAACTGAAATTTGGGGCTCCTTGGTGCCATTTTTTGGGGGGTACAGAAGATTTGGGGGTTCCTGGGTGCTCCTTTTTTGGGGTCCTGGGTCCCCCTTTTTTTTGGGGGGGGGAGATTTCCTGGTGTCCCTTTTTGGGGTGAAAATTCGGGGTCTGGGATTGGAATTTGGGGTTCCTGGGCGCCGTTTTTGGGGTACAGCAGATTTGGGGGTTCCTGGTGCCCCTTTTTGGGGTGTGGGGACAATTTTGGGGTCCTGGGTCCCCCTTTTTTTTGGGGGGGGGGGGATATTTCCTGGTGCCTCTTTTTGGGGTGAAAGTTCAGGGAATAGAATTGGAATTTGGGGTTCCTGGGTGCCGTTTTTGGGGTTCCTGGGTGTTCCCTTTTTGGGGTGTGGGGACAATTTTGGGGTCCTGGATCCCCATTTTTTGTGGGGGGGTGGAGATTTCCTGGTGTCCCTTTTTGGGGTGAAAATTCGGGGTCTAGGGTTGGAATTTGGGGGTTCCTGGGTGCCGTTATTTGGGGGTACAAAAAATTTGGGGGCTCCTGGCTGCTCCTTTTTTGGGGTCCTGGGTCCCCTTTTTGTTTTTGGGAAGATTTTGGGGTTCTGGTGTCCCTTTTTGGGGTGAAAATTCGGGGAATAGAACTGAAATTTGGGGGTTCCTGGGCGCCGTTTTTTGGGGGGTCCAGCAGATTTGGGGGCTCCTTGGTGCCATTTTTTGGGGGGTCCAGCAGCTTTTGGGGTTCCTGGTGCCATTTTTGGGGGTCCAGCAGCTTTGGGGGCTCCTTGGTGCCGTTTTTTGGGGGGTCCAGCAGCTTTTGGGGTTCCTGGTGCCCCTTTTCGGGGTGAGGGGGTGCTGACCCTCGGGGGGTCCCCCCAAAATCCCGTTGCAGCGTCAGTCGTTCCCCCCCGTGTGCACCCACAACATGCTGGACGACGCCACCGACCCCATCCTGACCACGATCCGCAGGATCGGGCTGTTCAACAGCAGCAACGACCGCGTCAAGGTGACACTGGGGACACACTGGGGACACTGGGGACACACTGGGGACAGTGGGGACATTGGGGACATTGGGGACATTGGGGGGATTGGGGACATTGGGGAACATTGGGGACACTGGGGACAGGGGGCACGATCCGCAGGATCGGGCTGTTCAACAGCAGCAACGACCGCGTCAAGGTGACACTGGGGACACACTGGGGACATTGGGGACACACTGGGGACACTGGGGACATTGGGGACATTGGGGACATTGGGGGGACATTGGGGACATTGGGGACACTGGGGACATTGGGGACACTGAGGACACTGGGGACATTGGGGACATTGGGGACACTGGGGACACTGGGGACAGGGGGCAGGATCGGGCTGTTCAACAGCAGCAACGACCGCATCAAGGTGACACTGGGACACTGGGGGACAGGGGGACAGAGTGGGGGGATTGGGGACATTGGGGACAGGGAGGACAGGGGGGACAGCAACGACCGCGTCAAGGTGACAGAGGGGACGGGGGGGGACTGGGAGGATTGGGGACATTGGGGACATTGGGGACAGAGGGAACAGAGGGGACAGGGGGGAAAGAGGGGACAGAGGGGGATTGGGGGACAGGGGGGACACAGGGGACGGAGGGAGATTGGGGACATTGGGCACATAGGGGGATTGGGGGGACTGGGGACATTGGGGGACATTGGGGACATTGGGGACACTGGGGTTCCAGCTCAGGATTTTGGGGCCCAGCTCAGGATTTTGGGGTTCTGGGATGGGAATTTCGGGGCCCAGCTGAGGGTTTCGGGGCTCTCCTCTCCCCCAGATCATCTTCCACCCCGAGTTCCTCTCCTCCACCAGCCCCCTGCTCCCCGTGGATTACGAGGAGTTCGTCCGCGGCTGCCACCTCGGCGTCTTCCCCTCCTACTACGAGCCCTGGGGCTACACCCCCGGTAGGAGCCGCCCTTTTCGGGGGGCTGGGGACCCCCAAAATCCGGCAACACCCAGAGGGAGGGGGGCCAGGAGTGCAGGGTGGGTCAGAGACCCCAAAATCCCAAAAAGGGACCCCCAAAATCCTGGGGGGAACCCTGATATCCGGAGGGAGGGGAGCCAGGAGTTCGGGGTGACTTGTACGGGTCAGTGACCCCAAAAGGGACCCCAAAAGGGACCCCAAAATCTGGAGTGATTTTGGGGTTTCCCGGGTGTGTTTTTGGGGTGATTTTGGGGTTTCCCAGGGGTGATTTTGGGGTTTCCCAGGGGTGTTTTTGGGGTGATTTTGGGGTTTCCCAGGGGTGATTTTGGGGTTTCCCAGGGGTGTTTTTGGGGTGATTTTGGGGTTTCCCAGGGGTGTTTCTGGAATGATTTTGGGGTTTCCCGGGTGGTTTTTGGGGTGATTTTGGGGTTTCCCAGGGGTGTTTCTGGAATGATTTTGGGGTTTCCCAGGTGTGATTTTGGAGTGATTTTGGGGTTTCCCGGGTGTGTTTTTGGGGTGATTTTGGGGTTTCCCGGGTGGTTTTTGGGGTGATTTTGGGGTTTCCCAGGTGGTTTTTGGGGTGATTTTGGGGTTTCCCGGGTGTGTTTTTGGGGTTTCCCAGGTGGTTTTTTGGGGTGATTTTGGGGTTTCCTGGGGGTGTTTTTGGGGTTTCCCAGGTGTGATTTTGGGGTTTCCCAGGTGTGTTTTTGGGGTGATTTTGGGGTTTCCCGGGGGTGATTTTGGGGTTTCTCAGGGATGTTTTTGGGGTGTTTTTGGGGTTTCCCGGGTGTGTTTTTGGGGTGATTTTGGGGTTTCCCGGGTGTGTTTTTGGGGTGATTTTGGGGTTTCCCAGGGGTGTTTCTGGCCCCCCCAATCCCTGACCCCCCATTTTCTCTCTCCCAGCCGAGTGCACCGTCATGGGCATCCCCAGCGTCTCCACCAACCTCTCGGGCTTCGGCTGCTTCATGGAGGAGCACATCGCCGACCCCTCGGCCTACGGTCAGGGGGGCCCCAAAAATTCGGGGGGGTCCCTAAACCTGGGGGGGGTGGTCACCAAAACCCAGAGGGGAGCCCCAAAACCCAGGAGGGTCACCAAAACCTGGAGGGGTCCAAAAAACCGGAGGGGTCCTTGGACACCTGGAGGGGTCCCCAAAACCTGAGGGGGTCCCCAAAACCTGAGGGGGTCCCCCAAACTTGGAGGGGTCACCAAAACCCGGGGGGGGGGTTCCCAAAACCTGAAGTGCCCAAAACCTGGAGGGGTCTCTGGTTCGTTGTGTCCCCCTCCCCTCATGTCCCTGTCCCCATCCCTGTCCCCATGTCCCTGTCCCTGTCCGTCCTCTGTCCCTTGTCCCAGGTATTTACATCGTGGATCCCTGTCCCGTCCCTGTCCCTGTCCCCTTGTCCCCCTGTCCCTTCCTGACCATGTCCCTGTCCCCTTGCTGCAGGTATTTACATCGTGGATCCCTGTCCCCATGTCCCCCTGTCCCTGACCGTGTCCCTGTCCCCTCCCTGACTGTGTCCCTGTCCCTGATTGTCCCCTGTCCCCTGTCCCAGGTATTTACATCGTGGATCCCTGTCCCTGTCCCTGACCCTG
Organism: Muscicapa striata striata; assembly: GCA_030060385.1. Classification (NCBI taxonomy): domain Eukaryota; kingdom Metazoa; phylum Chordata; class Aves; order Passeriformes; family Muscicapidae; genus Muscicapa; species Muscicapa striata. The sequence goes on along the minus strand of JAREIS010000707.1, from coordinate 94 downwards.
ACTGTCCCCTGTCCCCTGTCCCTGTCCCAGGTATCTACATCGTGGATCCCTGTCCCTGTCCCTTGTCCCCTGTCCCTGTCCCGGTATCTACATC
>JAREIS010000706.1:0-58324 GCA_030060385.1 Muscicapa striata striata | reverse complement strand
CGACCCCGATACAGTGAGAGGCCCAAGGAGGACTGGAAATGGTAACAGGCTCTTTTTTAGAGTCTGGGTTATTGCCAATTCGGATTCACCCCTCTAATCCCCCCAGATAAAAGCCTAAACCATCGGGATAGACCGGTGCAAGAGTTACAGGACCTTAACTAAGCCCAGCCTGCCGCTGTCCACGGGGCTGTCCCAAATCCCGACCCCTCGTGGCCTCGGTGCAGAGCCCCACGCGCCCCGTGCGGTGCCGGCTGTGAGAGACGCTGCGCCCGTGTCCCTGGGGCTGAGCAGCGTCACCTTGTCCCCGCCTCTGGGTGGGAAAATCCAGCTCAAAGGGGGAAATGGTTTCTCGAGTTTTGAATGAAAGCGTGCAGGTTTTTGAGTTGTTCATCAGCAGCTGCAGACAGACACTTGTGACCGAGCAGCTCTCCTGCTAAGGCCCAACTCTCGGCTGATCTTTTGTCTCGGGGAAAAGAGAAGCCCGAGAGGAACGGACAGTCTGGAAGGGAGGCACCGGGAGGGTGCGCGGCAGCACCGGGCGGGACCCGGGGAAAAGGCGATTGCGGCCGCGGGAGATGGCGAGCACTGACCCGCGGGCCACTGACCGGGACAGAGCCCGGCCCGAGCGGGGGGAAGAGCCGCGCCCGCGGGCTCGGGACAGCGGCTCCGCGGCTCCCGGGGCTCCCGGCGGGGCCCGGGCCGGGCGAGTGCGAGGGGCGGCGGGGCGAGCGCCGGGGGGGGGCGGGGCACAGGGAGAGAAGCAGGGGCGTGTCTATGCAAATGAGACAGCGCCGCGCGGCATGCCGGGATTAAATACACCCCGCTCTCCCCGCTGCCCTCGCGCGTCCGCGGGCGCTGCGCGGGCCGGACCGGGCGGAACCGGGCGCAGATTTTATGGGCCCGGGTGGGGGCGGGGCTGGTGGGGCCGGGCGGCGGTGGGCGTGTGTTGTGGAGATGTGCAGCAGGCAGGGTGCGGGGGCGGTGGGGTGTTGAGGTCATACTTACCTGGCAGGGGAGACACCATGATCAGGCAGGTGGTTTTCCCAGGGCGAGGCTCATCCCTTGCACTCCGGGTGTGCTGACCCCTGCGATTTCCCCAAATGCGGGAAACTCGACTGCATAATTTGTGGTAGTGGGGGACTGCGTTCGCGCTCTCCCCTGATTTTACTGTCTAAAGAAAGATTAAACTATTGCGATTGACTAGTGGCGACAGTTGACTTCAGTCCTTGTACGTTTAGTCCTTTTCTCCTCTTGAGATCTCAGCAGAGCTCGCTCCCCGCGCTAACGTGGCCGCGGGCACTGCTCGCCCTGTAACGAGAGCACAGCGCACAGCCCGGCCCTGCACCGAGCACGGGCCGAGGGACACGGCAGCCGTGGGATCGGGGGCCGCGGGTGCAGGAGGCGATCCGGGAGGGGTCTGGGATTCTCCGGCAGGACGGGAAAGCAGCGAGGGCAGTCCGGTCGTGCTCTCGGCGCTCAGCTCGAGAATAGGCGGGGGTTCAGGGGAGTCCCAGGCCCTCTCTCCGAAAAGGCGCTGCCGGTGCCCGGGACACGTATCCCGATTCCCTGCAGGAATTGGCCGGCGGATCCCTAAAGGGGCCTCTGGACTGCTGCCTTTGGAGCCGGGATGGTCCCGGCCTGTCCCAGCCGTGTCTGCAGGAGCAGGGAAACGCCCGGGGTAACGAGTCCTGGCCGGGGAAGGGGCGGGAGATGCCGGTGCCGCCCGGTGAGCGCTGCCTGGGTCACACCCGGCCGAGCCCGAGGCCGCCTGTGCAGGCAGAGAGACACGGCAGCGACGGGCCCGGGAGGGCAGAGCGGAACGGCCCGAGATGCTGAAAGATGCCTTTGTGAATGCGCCCGCACAAATTACACGGGAGATGAGCACAGAGACTACTCCGCCAGAGCTCGAATTACATCAGTACCGTACTAAGCTAAGTTACACCGTTAACTTTCTTTTCAACAGTAAAATCAGGGGAGAGCGCGAACGCAGTCCCCCACTACCACAAATTATGCAGTCGAGTTTCCCGCATTTGGGGAAATCGCAGGGGTCAGCACACCCGGAGTGCAAGGGATGAGCCTCGCCCTGGGAAAACCACCTGCCTGATCATGGTGTCTCCCCTGCCAGGTAAGTATGACCTCAACACCCCACCGCCCCCATACCCTGCCTGCTGCACATCTCCACAACACACGCCCACCGCCGACCGGCCCCCACCAGCCCCGCACCCACCCGGGCCCATAAAATCTGCGCCGGTTCCGCCCGGTCCGGCCCGCGCAGCGCCCGCGGACGCGCGCGGGCAGCGGGGAGAGCGGGGTGTATTTAATCCCGGCATGCCGCGCGGCGCTGTCTCATTTACATAGACTCGCCCCTGCTGCTCTCAAGGCTCCGCCCCTGCCAGGTCGGGGCCGTTCTGCAGGCACGGCCTGGCTCGCGGCGCAGATTTGGGCCGGGGTGGGGATTCTGTGAGATTTTGTGGGATTTTGCAATGCTCTCCTCCCATGGGTTCCACCAAACCCCCCGTGCACCCACCAGGAAGGAACCAGACTGACACACAGGGAGGACTTGCAGCTTTATTAATCCCGAGAGCCTCCAGCCGAGGCACGACCCCTGCCCTGCTCAGGGGGTCTTGGCCTTCCTCCGCTGGGTGCCCCACAGCAGCAGGGACAGGGACACAGTGGCAGTGCCCAGGATTCCTCCAAAGAGAAGCATCGGGAACGTGCCCTGCCCAGGACCAGGAGTGAGCATCACGGCTCCCTACAGCCCCTGCTGATCCGGCCAGGGCACAGCCAGAGCCAGGCCCAGCCCCACTCACTCACTCACCTCACGCAGGCACTTGTAGCCGTGGAAGGGACTGTCACAGAGGCACTGGATGAGCCCCGGCCCGTCAGGGGCACACACAGAGTTTTCAGGACATGGCCAGGCTGGCGGAGCAGAGCAGGGGGTCAGGGGCCAAGGCCAGACCCACTGCCAGCCCCATGCACCCACTGCCAGGGTCACAGTCCCCCCCATACCGAGCACTACAGAGCTGTTGCAGGGGTTCCTCTGTCCGTGGCACAGCCGGCTGCTCCTGTCCACTGTCACATCCTGCCAGGCGTCCGTCCCACCTGGACACTCCAGCGGCAGTGGCACTGCCCTGGGGACAGAGCTCAGCACCGGCACCGCCACCACCCCCAGCCCCACTCCCCCAGCACTCACAGGCTCTGCAGGTGGATGAAGCCCAGGAGGGAACCTTCGGGGAGAGCTGCCAGCGGGTTCTCAGTCAGGTCCCTGCGAGCACACAGACCTTCAGTCCCACCTGGCACCCTGGCCTGGCAGGCACAGGGGTACCCCTGGCACCCCGCTGAACCTCGGGGGGTTCCCATCACCCACAGCCCTCCCCTGGCAGTGCAGCCCCACAGCCAGGGCTCAAAGGTCCCTGCAGAGCTGCTGAGGGACTGCTTGGTCATTAACAGAAGCACTGATGAGCTGAGGTGTCATGGTGCCCTGCTGGCCACCACAGCTCACTGGGCTCATTTGCACACTGAGCTCTGTGCCCTGGACGTGGCAGGCCAGATGAGTCACCTCCCTGCCTCCTGTCTCTCCAACCTGGGGACAACGACACGGTGTGGGACTGTGGCAAAAGCCAAGATGTGACAACGTGGCTCATCTCTCACCTGCCAGCACAGGCCCTCACTGGAGGGTGTGACAATGGTGTCACCATGACAGAACTCCAGAAGGATCTGTCCATTGCTCCCACTGGGCGCAGGGGTGAGGCTGCCTGGACAGATAAGTCCCAGAGCACCCCATTTAAAAATGGGGATGGTTTACATTTTTCAGGCCCTGTGGTCTGTTACCATCAGCCACGAGGGCAGAGAGTGCCCACTGTCCCTGGGGCCAGCAGGGCATGGCTGTGCTGCCCTGGGCCCATGGGAATGTCCCACCAAACCTGCCCCAAGCCCCTCTCCCAGCCCCGCCCAGCTCCTTGCAGGGCCCAGGGAACTCACAGGACGATGGCAGTGGTGGCCTCGGCCAGTCCAGGGGGGACACTGTGCAGGGAGCAGTTGCTCAGGTCCAGCCTGGGAAGGGGCAGTGGTTGGGGGGGACAGTAGCATGCCTGTCCCCCACACTTTCCCCTGATGCCCTTGTGACCCCCAGCAGCCATCCTGACCCCTGCCTGCACCTGCTCCCCCTGCACCACCACCCAGGATGTTCCACCCAGGCACTCCCCAGCCCCACCATTCCCCTGACACCCCTGTGAACCCAAAAACCCATCCCAGCACCCTCCATCCCCCAAACACCCCAGATTCGCCCCCAGCCTGTGCATGCTCGTCCTCCCCCAGGCCCCCCGTACCCCAGGAGCCGCCCTGGGGACGGGCCCCGCTCCCGGCAGCAGCGCCCGTCGCTCTCGGTGCCGCCCCGGGACTCACAGAACCGGGACACGATGGAGCCGTTCCGCGGCGGCCCCGGGCACAGCCCGCACACCTGGAGAGGGCGAGAGGTCACGGGCGGCGCCGGCACAGCGGCGTCCCGAAACTCCCGTGCATCCCCGACCCCCGGGTATCCCCGAACCCCGGGTATCCCCGAAACTCCCGTGCATCCCCGACCCCCGGGCATGATCCGACCCCCGGGTATCCCCGAACCCCGGGTATCCCCGAACCCCGGATACCCCCGAACCCCGGGTATCCCCGAAACTCCCGTGCATCCCCGACCCCCGGGCATCCCCGACCCCCGGGCATGATCCGAGCCCCCGGTACCACCACTCCCTGGAAAAGGACAACATCCTCGGCCTTAGGGCAACTAACCCACGGCTCCGTGACGCCCGGGCACCTCCGAGCAGGGCATCCCCGACCTCGGGTCACCCCCGAACTCGGGACACCCCCGATCGGGGACTCACCGACCCTCGGTTTCCCCCGGGACCTCCTGATCCTGGCCGTCCCTGATCTCTCGGCACCTCTGCTCTGTGACACCCTCTGCCCACCGGAGCCCCCCGTTTCCCCCCCTCCCGTGCTTTCCGTTCTCCCGGCGCTGTCCCCGTCGCTCACCGCGGCCCCGCGGGCGGCCCGGGGCAGCAGCAGCGGCAGCAGCGGCAGCAGCAGCAGCGCGACCCCGCGCACGGCGCCGCCAGCCCCGGGCATCCCCGCGCCGCCGGGGCCGCGCACCGGGGAGCACCGAGCGGGCGGGGGCCGCCCGTGCCCGGTTCCCCGCCGCCTCCGCGGGCCGGGCGCTCTCTGGACCCGAACGAGGGCACGGAGCGGCTCCCGCAGCGCGGGCACCGGGGCGCGGTGACCGCCCGAGGGGCGGGGCGGGGATGGGGACCGGGCCACCCCCGGGAGGTGATGCCGGTAGCGGCGGCCGTGCGGAAGCGGCAGCTGGAGCGGCCCCGCCTGCTCGCGGCGTCATCCCGGCGCGCCCCGGCGGCGAGCTCACATGGGGTGAACGCTGCCGGTGAGTGTCGCACCGGGACCGCCGGGACAAGGTCACACCCGCCACCGGCACCGGGGGCACCGCGGGCAGCGGGGGCCGGGGCGGGCCGGCTCCCGGGATGGGGGCTCCGGGGACAGCGGGGACGGGGAGCAGAGCCCCGGGATGGGGACAGCGGGGACGGGGAGCGGAGCCTCGGGTTGGGAACATTGCGGGCAAGGAGCAGAGCCCCGGGATGGGGACAGCGGGGACAGGGAGCAGAGCCCCGGGCTGGGGACATCAGGGACAGGGAGCAGGGTCCTGTGTTAGGGACCGAGAGCACCGGGGACACCGGGAAGGGGAGCAGAGCCCCTCAGAGCCCCGGGATGGGGGCACCGGGCACAGCGCTGAGCAGCGGCGCCGCGAGCGGGGTCCCGGAGGACACGGGGGGACAAGGCGGGTGCGATGGAGCAGGAGGAGCGGGGACACGGGGGAAGGCAGGGACAGGGACAGCGTGGCCACCACGTGGGGACACGGGGCACCCCAGGGCTGGGAGAGGGGCACTGGGGCTGGGGCTGCTGAGCGTTGTGGGGACATTCTGGGACATCTGGGTGAGGGGGCAGCAGGGCCTCAGCGGGGTGACCGGGACAGCAGGCGATGGGGATGTGGGGACACCAGGGCAGGAGGCAGCAGAGCCTCAGGGACACCGAGGGGTCCGTGGGGCGGGGGAGCCTTGGGCCAGGGCCATCCAGGAGGCTGGGGCTGCTGTGTGCCCGTTGGGGACGCAGTGTAACCTCCCATGTTTAGTCTGGATGGGAGAATGTGGGGAGTGACCTTGGACTCCGGCCGTGAGCTGCTGCACGTGGAGCCGCGTCCTGGTCAGGGACAGGCCAGCGCGGGTGGCAGCAGAGACGCTGCCCTCTCACCCCATTCCCCACCCAGACCCTGCTGGCACTGCTGGTGCTGCAGAAACCCGTGCAGCTCAGCTGCCCCCGGCCCTGTGGCAGGCAGGCCCGGGCAGGCTGTGCCAGGGGTGCCAGGAGGGGCTCAGCCTAATCTCACCAAGCATTCCCCAGGCAAGCATTCCTCCAGGGATCATGATGGGATCATGGTGAGCCCTGTGCCACTCCCTATCTGCTGTGCCCCGTCCAGACTTGTCCTCCCTGTGCCCCCAACATTGCCCTGCTGGGACAGAGGGACCCCTGCAGCCTGCACCCCCTCCCAGGCTGGGAAAGGGAGGATCCACAGCAGCACCTGCTGCTCCCAGGTCCTGCAGCCGCAGTCCTCTGGGTGTGGGGGGAGGCAGGGGCAGCCCAGCTGTCCCCTCCTGCTCCTGTGGCTGGAGCCAGGGCGGGGGCAGAGCAGGGGGGCTCTGGGGAGATCACTGTGAGATCCTCAGGGTGCCAGAGCCGGTGGATGCTCAGGTGTCTGCTCCACCTGGCTGACACCCAGAACCCCTGAGGCTGCCAGCTCTCCCCTGTTCATTCCAGCCCTGTGTCCAGTCCTGCCCTGTGGGATGTGTGGTGTGTGGCTGTGGTGTGCACAGCTTCTGCATTCTGGGACAAAGGTGTGTCCCCTGTCCAGTGCAGACTGAGCTCACTGCCCTCCCCAGCCCCATCCAGGTGTTCTGCAGGTCCAGGGGCTGCTGGTGGGGCCGATTTTGGTGCAGAGCAGCTGCCCCAGTGCTGTGCTGGCCCCAGAGCATCGGGCTGCCATTAGGTCCAGGGCAGTTATGCTGGGCTTGGCCAAGCTCTTGCACTGGGGGCAGTTCTGACAGGGCTGTGGGATGCTGGAGTGGTTGGGCTGGATTGACTTTGGTGCTGGTGGGACCGGTGCTGCCGGGTTTGGTGGGGTTGTGCAATGCTGGGCTGGGTGGGCCAGGTTGTGTTTGGCTCTAGCCCTGCAGGCTCAAGGCTGTTCAGCTCCGGGGGTGGTCCTGTTGGGTTTGGCTCAGGTGGGATTTGGGCTGTCCTGCACCGGAGGCAGCTGTGTTGGGTTTGGCCAGCTGTGCCGGCAGCGCCGGTGCCGGTGCTGCGGGGGGCCCGGGTGGGACTGTGGGACTATTTTTGTAGCAATTGTCTTGCTGCCCTTTGAAGATTCTTCAGTTTCCTTCAGCGGGGCAGGTGGCGCCGCCCAGGCGTGGCCAAGCCCGGCCCAGAGGGGAGGAGGAGGAGGAGGAGGAGGGTTTGGCCGTTTTTCCCCAGCTCTGGGTCCTTGAGGCTGGCACAGAGCGAGCGGAGGTCCCCGCAGCAGTGACACGTCCCTCCCGCACTGCCAGGCCAGGCTGATGCTGCTCAGGACGCGCTGCTGGGGTCAGGCGTGCCCATGACGGCGGCGGGGCGCGGGCAGCGGGGCAGCGGGGCAGCGGGACAGGGACACTCGCCATGGAGTTCACGGCCATCGACTACAGCATCTTCGCCCTGCTGCTGGTGCTGTCCTCGGCCATCGGGCTGTTCTACGCGCTCACCGGCGACCGGCAGCGCACGGTGCAGGAGTTCCTGCTCGCCAACCGTGACATGGGCTGCCTGCCGGTCGCGCTGTCCCTGCTGGCCTCCTTTCAGTCAGCTGTAGCCATCCTGGGTGTGCCCGCGGAGATCTTCCGCTTCGGCACCGAGTACTGGTTCCTTGGCTGCTCCTATTTCCTGGGGCTGCTCATCCCGGCGCACGTCTTCATCCCCGTCTTCTACCGCCTGCGCATCACCAGCACCTATGAGGTGAGCGGGGGGCACGGGGAGTGCAGGGGGCTCTGGGGATGGCGGGGGCAGGGGTGCTTTGGGGATGGCAGGGGGCACGGGGATGGCAGTGCAGGGGGCTCTGGGGATGGCAGGGGGCACGGGAGTGCAGGGGGCTCTGGGGAGCAGGGGGCACGGGGAGTGCAGGGGGCTCTGGGGATGGCAGGGGGGCACGGGGAGTGCAGGGGGGCTCTGGGGATGGCAGGGGGGCACGGGGAGTGCAGGGGGGCTCTGGGGATGTCAGGGGGGCTCTGGGGATGGCAGGGGGGCACGGGGAGTGCAGGGGTGCTTTGGGGATGGCAGGGGGGCACGGGGAGTGCAGGGGGCTCTGGGGAGTGCAGGGGCTCTGGGGACCGCACAGGACCCTGCCCTCAGGCGCCCTGGCCTCTCTCCTTGCAGTACCTGGAGCTGCGCTTCAACAAGACAGTGCGAGTCTTCGGCACTGTCACCTTCATCTTCCAGATGGTCAGTGGGGCTGGGGCTGTGCGGGGCGCGGGGTTTGGCGGGCTGGGCGTGGCTCAGCGCTGCTCTCCCCTGCCCGCAGGTCATTTACATGGGAGTGGTGCTCTACGCACCCGCGCTGGCCCTCAACGCAGGTATGGTGAGGACGGGGGGTGGGGCGGGGCCGTGCCAGGAGGCTGCTGCCCCTCACCCTATTAACGTCCTCTGCCACTTCCAGTGACGGGCTTTGACCTCTGGAGTGCGGTGCTGACCATGGGGCTGGTCTGCACGCTCTACACTACACTGGTGAGTCCCTGCTCTGCAGTGCCCTGTGCCCCTGCTGTGCCCCTGAGCGCTGTGACCCCGTGGTGACAGCCACCGTGTGTCCCCAGGGCGGGCTGAAGGCCGTCATCTGGACAGACGTGTTCCAGACGCTGGTGATGCTGGCGGGGCAGGTTGCCGTCATCGTGGTGGGCGCATGGCGGGTGGGGGGCATGGCCCGTGTCTGGCGTGTGGCTGAGCAGGAGGGCAAGATCTCCGGCATTGAGTGAGTGATCTCCTGGGACCCCCCTGTGGTGCTGTGGGGACACTTAGGGCAGCCTGGGGCGGGGGAGAGGGACCCCGGTGTGGTGTGGCAGTCCATCCCTGTTGCCCTCTTTCCCATGGGGTACGGGGTGCCAGTGAGGAGCTGTCACCATGACCCCCCCGGTGCTCCCCACAGCCTGGACCCCAACCCCCTGGAGCGCCACACCTTCTGGTCGCTGGCCGTGGGTGGGATCTTCATGATGCTGTCGCTGTACGGGGTGAACCAGGCGCAGGTGCAGCGTTACCTGAGCGCCCGCAGCGAGCGCCAGGCCAAGCTGTGAGTGGGGCTGGGGCTGGGGCTGGGGGTGGGGCTGGGGCTGGGGCTGGGGCTGGGCCCCCGCCGCCGCCCACGCCTGACACCCCTGCACCCACACACCCACAGCTCCTGCTACGCCGTGTTCCCCTGCCAGCAGATCGTGCTGTGCCTCAGCTGCCTCACCGGCCTCGTCATGTTCGTCTATGACCGGGAGCACCCGCTGGCCCCCGCCCAGCGCCCCACCTCCTCCGACCAGGTGAGACCTCCTCCCGCAGCTGTGTCCCCCCCTGCTGCCCCAACCCTGCCCTCACCTCCTGTGCAGCTGTGTCCCCTGCTGTCCCAACCCTGCCCTCACCTCCTGTGCAGCTGTGTCCCCTGCTGCCCCAACCCTGCGCTCACCTCCTCCCGCAGCTGTGTCCCCTGCTGTCCCAACCCTGCACTCACCTGCTCCACAGCTGTGTCCCCTGCTGTCCCAACCCTGCACTCACCTCCTGTGCAGCTGTGTCCCCTGCTGTCCCAACCCTGCCCTCATCTCCTCTGCAGCTGGTGCTGTACTTCGTGATGGACGTGCTGCAGGACCTGCCGGGGCTGCCCGGGCTCTTTGTCGCCTGCCTCTTCAGCGGTGCCCTCAGGTGAGTGGGCGGCCCTGGGGCGGCGGTTCAGGGGGTTCAGGTGGTTCAGGTGTCCTGGCCGAGCCCCCTCCTGCTCCCTCTGCTCCCCAGCACCATCTCCTCAGCCTTCAACTCGCTGGCCACGGTGACCATGGAGGACCTGGTGCGGCCGCACTTGCCCGGGCTGTCGGAGTCGCGGGCCACGCTGCTCTCCAAGCTGCTGGGTGAGTGGGTAGGGGCAGCCGCGGGGCTGGCGCCATGGGGGGGTCCCCAGCACTCCCCTGACACCCCACTCCCCTCCCCAGCTCTCGGTTACGGGCTGCTGTGCCTGGGGATGGCGTACGTGTCCTCCATGCTGGGACCCGTGCTGCAGGTAGGCACGGGGCTGCGGGACCCCAGGCTCTGGCACCCCAAATGGGGTGAGGGAGCCCCAGCTCTGGCTCCCCTTGGGTGCAGGGCTGGTGCTGAAGGCCGTGTCCCCGCAGGCGGCCATCAGCATCTTCGGCATGGTGGGGGGCCCGCTCCTGGGGCTCTTCTGTCTCGGCATGTTCTTCCCCTGTGCCAACCCCACCGTGAGTGTCCCCTGACCTGGGCAGCGCCCCCCAGCCCTTGTGGGTGTGTGGGGACCCTGAGTCCGGACGGGGGCCGGTGCCCTTCTCTGTCCCTTGTCACAGGGGGCCGTTGTGGGGCTGCTGGCCGGGCTGGCCATGGCCTTCTGGATCGGCATCGGCAGCTTCGTGCAGGGCTCGGCCGGGGCCAAGGGCACAGCCAACAGCACAGCACTCCCCCCTGTGGGCAACCTCAGCACCGTGCTGGCCACTACCCTGCTGCCCAGCACATCAGCACCCCCGAGGTGAGGGGGCCGGGGGCTCAGGGCGTGCGGGGCTGGGGGTGCTGCTGCCCACGCCGCCTGACCCCGTGTCCCCCAGCCCCACGGGGCTGCAGCGCTTCTACAGCCTGTCCTACATGTGGTACAGCGCCCACAACTCCAGCACCGTCATCCTGGTGGGGGTGCTGGTCAGCCTGCTCACCGGTGAGTGTGGGGAGGCGGGAGGGCGCCGCGCCCCCCCTGCCCCACTCACGGCCCCGCACCCCCAGGCCCCACGCCGGCGGCGGCGCTGGACCCCCGCACCATCTCCCCGGTGGTGCCACAGCTGCTCTGCTGCCTGCCCCCCAAAATCCGGCACTGGTTCTGCTGCGGGGGAGCCGGCCCTGCCCAGGTGAGGGACAGACTGCCAGCACCCAGGGCGAGGGGGACATAGGGGGTAGCCCCCATGCTCCTGCTGCCTCCCCTCTGCCTCCCCTGCCCCCTGCTCTGTCCCCACAGGCCCCCGGCCATGCAGACACTACAGAGAAGAGCAAGGGAGTGCCCAATGGCCTGGCCCACCTTGGCCCCAACTGGCAGGAGGAGGAGGAGGAAGGACATGGGTACATCCGCAATTCTGGTGCCCCCATCTGTGCCGTGCAGGAAACTTCCTTCTGATGCCCCCAGCACGGGGGTGGTGGCCACCCCCTGGTTGGGGAGCTCAAAGCCTGGTGGGGCATCCACAGACAGCTGGGGAGTGCCCCACGACAGACGGCTGGGTCTCTGTGGGGAGACTGCTGGGCTGCCCCTCGGGGGGCTCTGGGACCATGGGTGGGGGATGCTGGAGCGGTGCCCCCTCTCCAGGCCGGGACGTTGTCTGGTTCCCTTGCCCAGCCACGTGCCTTACACACCGCTCCAGGGCTGGGGGCTGCCTGCGCCCCTCAGGGTGCCGAGTGCCCCCACAACCCCTGTCGCCTGTATTTGTATTTGGTGTCCCCCCAATAAATGGTTCTGGAGCACAGGTGTTGGAGGGTCCTAAGGAACAACCCTGCTGTACCCCGGGACCCCCAGCTCCCCCAGCTGTCCCTGCTGCTCCCCAGAAGGCCACGGAACCCCTACAGTGAGTGGGGTGTCCCCGCTGTGCTCCAAGAGCCACACAGGGTACACGAGACTGCCCTGTCCCCAAACATCGGGCTATTCCCAGTGTCCCCCAGTAGCCCACAGCTGCCCCGTGTTTCCAGTCAGTGGGGTCCCCGTGGAGTTACAGGACCGCTGTCTCCCCAGGTGTTGGGTGTCCCCGCTGTCCCACAAGGGGACCCGGTTTCCCCCAGCACCGTGGTGTCCCCACTGTCCCCCAGGAGCCGCCGTTTCCCCCAGCACCGGGTCGTCCCCCCTGTCCCACACGGGGACCTCGTTTTCCCGTGGGAGCCCCCTGGTCCTCGCACCGCCGCAACACCGGGGCGTCCCCCCGGCCCACGTGACCTCATGGCCACGCCCCTCGCAGCGCCCTCGGCCTCGCTCCCGGTTTAGCCACACCCCCGCGGGGTGACACGTCACGCGACGCAACAGCGCGCAGAGGTCACGGCGTGCTGACGTCACGCCGCTGTCATGGCGCCCCGGCGTCCAGCTGAGCTGTACCGGGCGCCGTTCCCGCTCTACACCGTCCGCCTGCACCCGCGGCGGCCGCTCGCCATCACCGCCGGCGGCGGAGGCGCCGCCAAGACCGGCATCCGCAATGGCGTGGTGCGGGGGAGCGGGGACGGGGCTGCGGGGAGAGAGGGGCCGCGCGGGGGGCTGGGGGTTCGGCAGGGCCCGGTGTGCCTGGGGGAGCTCTGAGCGGGCTGGGGTGTCCGGGCTGCGGGTGCGGAGCGCGGAGAGGCCCGGCAGCCGTGACTGAGCCCTCCCGCCCCGCAGCACTTCCTGCAGCTGGAGCAGATCGGGGGGCAGCTCAGCGCCTCGCTGCTGCACTGCCACGACACCGAAACCCGCGCCACCATGACCATGGCGCTGGCCGGGGACGTCATTGCTGCCGGGCAGGACAACAGCTGCCACATCCTGCGCTTCAGCCTGCAGGAGCCCGAGGGGCCGGGCACCGCCGGGAAAGACGGTGAGACACCGGTTCACCGGGAGTCGGTGTGGGGCACTTGCACCTGGGGTTATGCCTTGGGAATGGCCCTGAATTCCCCTCCTACCTGTCCTGAATTCCCCTCCTGCCTGCCCTGGATGCTGTGGGGAGGGGCTGAAGGGTGTTTTGGAGATAAGACATAACCCCATGCTCACTCTGGATCTCCCCTGTGCCTGCCCTGAATCCCCCTCCCCTTGTCTACCTTGGGTGCCGCGGGGCAGGATGTGGGGGTCTGTGAGGTGGTTTGGGGATGGGGCACTGCCTTGAACCCCTGCCTGCCTGTCCTTAACCTTCTTCTCTGTGCTTGCCCTGGGTGCCATGGCAAGCTTTGGGGATGGGACACTGCCCTGGGACTCCCCTGCGCCCACCCCACCCCCACATGCTATGGCTGGACTGTGGGGGGCTGTGGGATGCTTTGGGGCTGGGGTTCAGCTGTGGACCTCCCACACGGTGCCAGCCGGTCCCGGTGCCAGCCGTGTCCCGGCCCGCAGGCAGCGGGGACAAGGGCGGCGGCGGCGGCGCGGCCCGGCCCCGCCCCGGCCCCGGCGCGGGGGGCTCAGGGGCACGCCGAGCAGCGGGGCCCGCGAGGTGAGGGTGGAGAGCCTGCAGCGCGTGCGCACCGACTTCAGCCCCGACGCCCTGCAGAAGGCCGTGCGCTTCAGCGCCGACGGAGCCCTGCTGGCCACCGGCGGGGCCGACGGCTTCCTGCGCCTCTGGGAGGTGGGCACGGGGGCTGGGGGACAGGGGGAGGGCAGCGGGGCTGGGGTGAGCAGGCACAGGGAGCTGGGGGGATGTGGGGGAATGGGTGTGGGTGCAGTGGGTTGGGGGAGCCACGGTGGGCAGGGGGAGCTGGGTCAGCAGCACCTGCAGTTACCTAACACTGCTTGCCCCACACCTGCCCGGGGCTGTGGCAGGGCCCAGCACCCACATCAGCTCTGCCCCTGCAGTTCCCCAGCATGAAGAAGACGTTGGAGTTCAGAGCCCACGACGGGGAGATTGAGGATATCGCGTTGGGCCCTGACAATAAGGTGGGTGTCAGGTGGCTCCCCAGTTCCCTGGTCCTGCAGGAGAGTGGCCTCAGACCCCTGTGCTGTGTGCAGCAGGTGGTGACAGCAGGGAGGGACTTCCAGTGCTGCGTGTGGCAGCAGGACCAGCTGGTGACAGGGCTGCGCTGGCACGAGAACCTGCCGGGCATCCCTGACAAGGCCTATCGCTACCAGGCCTGCCGGTGAGGGCTGGGGATGGGGCTGGGGGCAGATCAGGGGCTGGGGATGGGGCTGGGGGCAGATCAGGGGCTGGGGATGGGGCTGGGGATGGGGCTGGGGGCAGATCAGGGGCTGGGGATGGGGATGGGGCTGGGGGCAGATCAGGGGGCTGGGGATGGGGCACTGGGACTAGGTGGGGGAACAGGGAGGGGTGTTGGGGCTGGAGATGGCAGAGGCCTGGGGCTGGGGCTAGGCTGTGGGGCTGTGGCCATGGTCATCAGGGCTGGGACTGGGGAGGGGCCACTGGGGCTGGAGAGGGGCCACCCCTGGCTGCTGCCCTGCCCTGTCCCTGTTCCTGCTGGGTCTGTGGGAAAGGGTCTCCTGGGCTCTGCTGACAGCTGTTAGGGGAGGGGGCTGGGGCAGGTTTGGGTTGGGAGAGGTGGTGGTGAGGGGCTGCATGCCATGTGGCCTGTGTTCCCCCGTGCCCCATGCATGCCATGCCCCCGTGGCCTCTCCCCTGGCAGGTTTGGGGCCGTGGAGGGCAGTGCCGGGGCGCTGCGGCTCTACACCGTGCAGGTGCCCCACAAGCGGGAGCGCCGCCCCCCGCCCTGCTACCTGACCAAGTGGGACGGCAAGAGCTTCCTGCCGCTGCTGACGCGGCCCTGCGGCTCCGAGGTGGTCTCCTGCCTCTCCATCAGGTAGCCCAGGGCCAGTGGGGACGGGGTGGGGGCCGTGGCAGCCCCCACTCACTGCCCTCCCCCGCAGTGATTCGGGCACCTTCCTGGGGCTGGGCACAGTGACGGGCTCCGTGGCCATCCACATTGCCTTCTCGCTGCAGGTGAGCCGGGGCAGGGCTGTGGGGCAGCCCTGCTGGCCCCCACACAGCCCCTCACCCCTGTGTGCCCCCAGAGGCTGTACTACGTGAAGGAGGCCCATGGCATCGTGGTGACGCACCTCTGCCCACCGCTCGTCCGGGGCTGCTCGCTGCTCTCCTGCTCTCTCTGGCCTGGGGGGCTGCAGCCTCCTCTCACCTGCTCTGTCCCACAGCTCCCCCTGGGTCTGGCGCTGCTGCTGCCGGGCCTCAGGCGCCACCATCTCTGCTGCTGGCAGCTCGCCTCGGGCTGTCCCCGTAGCTGCCCTGGAGGGACCCTGGCAGAGGAGAACCTCAGCCTCCACCTACCCCCCACAGACTGTGAACTGGACGCAGTGACCAGCCTGGCCCCGTGTGCTGGGGGGCAGCGTGGCCCGGGGCTGAGCAGGGTCCTCCTGGGCTGCCCGTGCTGCACTGGCAGAAGGGGCCCACTGGTGTCCTGGCTGGGAGGGGCTGGGCTGCCAGTTGGCATACGGAGCATGGGCCTGTGCGCAGTGGGGCCCTCGGGGCTGGCTGTGGCACGGGCTGGCTCCCAGCCCGGCCAGCAGGCCCTGTGCCCTCGGGGCTGGCTGTGGCACGGGGGCTGGCTGTGGCACGGGGCTGGCTGCCCGGAGCCCCCCGGGCCCGCCTGCACCGGCACAGGCCTGCGGCAGTGCTGCTGCAGGGCCCGGGGGTCGGTGGTGCTGGGCTCTGCCCGGGACCGTGGGGGGCTTAGGGGGTCTCACCCAGCGGTGTGGCCCCGTCCGGCTGTGCCCACGCGCACCAGTTTGCGGGGGCCGGGTCCCGGTTACCCCTGGCGCTGCCCCGGGACGTGGGGCTGAATCCCGGCTCCCCGCGGGCTGGGCAGGGCAGGACCGGGGCGGGCGGGGCCGCTCCTGGCCCCGGTGGCAGGGCCGAGACGTGTCGGCTACGTGGCCCCGGGGCGGGGCGGGGCGGGCGGCACCGACACGCGAGCGGGGCCGGGTCCGTGGGTACCGGGGGGCACCGGCTGTACCGGGTGTGCTGGGTCAGTGGGTACCGGGGGCACCAGCGGTACCAGGTTGGGCTGTGCTGGGTCAGTGGGTACCGGGGGACACCGGCGGTACCGGGTTGGGCTGTGCTGGGTCGGTGGGTACCGGGGGGCACCGGCAGTACCGGGTGTGCTGGGTCGGTGGGTACCGGGGGGCACCGGCAGTACCGGGTTGGGCTGTGCTGGGTCGGTGGGTACCGGGGGGCACCGGCTGTACCGGGTGTGCTGGGTCGGTGGGTACCGGGGGATCACTGGCGGTACCGGGTTGGGCTGTGCTGGGTCAGTGGGTACCGGGGGGCACCGGCGGTACCGGGTTGGGCTGTGCTGGGTCAGTGGGTACCGGGGGACACCGGCGGTACCGGGTTGGGCTGTGCTGGGTCAGTGGGTACCGGGGGGTACCGGGTTGATCGGTGGGTATCGGGGGGAGGCGCTGGGTGGGCAGTGCCTCCGGTCCCACTCGCTCTGCGTTCGCAGCGCAGCCCCTCGCCCCCTCCCACCCGTGCGAGCGGGGCGGCTCCCGCACCCCCGCCCCTCTCCCCGCGGGTTCCCACGGCTCTCCCACCGCCCCCCGACCCCGCCGCTCCCGTCCCGCCGCAGCCCGAGGCCGCGGGATGAGGGAGCCGCCGGCGATGCTGATCCTGCTGCTGCTATTGGGGCCGGCGGCCTGGGCCGCCCCCAGGGCAGGGACCAACAGGTACGGGGGGCGCCGTGTGGCAGCGGAATGGCGGGCACAGGCAAGGGAAGGCAGAGCTGTGGTGTTTTCACGGGTGCAGGGGCACAGGGGCAGGTGCAGTACGAGGTGGCCATGGAGGGGCAAGCACAGGGGTCCGAGGCTGCACAGCGAGGGGTGGGACTCACGGATGTGCGGGAGCCGTGGGTGGGGGGTGTCAGGCCCAAGTGGGCAGCCCCCCAGGGGCACGGGTGACCCCCTGTCTCTTGGCCAGGCCTGAGCCCGCCGTGGCCACCGTGGTGGATCCGTATCCCGACCCGCTGAGCCCGGAGTCGCCGGCACTGCTGTGAGTCCCTGTCCTGGGGAGCCCCACGGCCCCGGGACCCCCAGCTCGGCCAGGGCTGTGCACTGGGGCTGGGGGGGCACAGCGATGGGCGGAGGGCACGGACAGTGCCCAGCTGGCCGTGGGGCAAGGCGGGCCACGAGGCAGGTGCCGTGCTTCCCACCCCAGCCCTGCTCCCCCCAGGCTGCTGCGGAGCGCCGTGCGGAGCCTGGGGCCACCACAGCAGGACGTGGAGGCCATGACACGGGAGCAGGGTAAGGCCAGCGGGGCGCTGATGGGGGGCTGAGGGGCTAGCGGGGTCAGGGACCCCAGCCCCACAGCACTCCATGCCCCACAGCCCTGCTCTACCTCTTTGTGCTCCATGACCACGACCAGAGCAGGCGCCTGGACGGGCTGGAGCTGCTGCAGTTACTTGGCACGGTGCTGGCACAGGCTGGGGGGCAGCCACACCCTGACATGGTGGGTTCCACAGGGATAGCTTCTCATGCCCCACTGAGCCCCTGGGCCGAGCCCTCACCCTGTTCCCCATCCCCACAGGTGGCTGCACTGGTGGACCAAGCCCTGGCAAGGCAGGACCTGAACGGGGATGGGCTGCTGGGCCCCTCTGAGCTGCTGGACCCTCCCGAGGTGCTCTTGCCTGGCCAGGATCAGGCACCCCCAGGACAACCCCCCCTAGAGCAGCAGGCAGGGGTTGGGGCTGTGCCTGGCACAGAGATGCCCAGGCAGGACCTGGGGATGAGAAGCCCAGGACAGGAAGCCACTGATGCTGGAGACCCTCAGAGAGGAGCCCCTGAGAATGGAGCCCCCAAGGCGGAATCCCTCGAGGTGGAATCTCCTGATGCTGAGCCCCTGGAGGCAGAAGTCATCCCTGAGGCCAAAGCCCCCAGTACTGATGCCACAGAGGAGCAGGAAGCCCCAGAGGCTGAAGCCCCTGAGGAGCAGGCAGCCCCAGCCTGGAGGGACCATGGGGAGGGGTAGCAGTGGGGGCTGTGGGATGCAATGCCCTGGCTGCTCCCTGCCCTGGCTGCTCCCTGCCCTGCTCCTGGCAGGGGAATGCCCCATGGCCAGGCTGCTAGGGCCAAGGAGGGCTGGGGTCGTGTGGTCTCCTCTGTAATGCATCAAACGGAGAAACAGAGGCACTGCTGGGGACCTTGGCTGTGTCAGTGCATCCCAGGGGCCGTGGGACCCCAGCAGGGCAAGGGGGCACAGCTGGGGACACAGGAGGCAGCAGTGGTGCACACGGGGGTTTACTGGGGGGCTGCTGGGTGCAGTGGTGGTGTGGTGCGCCTGGGGGATGCAGAGCCCTCCAGGCACAAGCTCAGACGATGCCGTCGAAGCCCTGGATCCCGCATTTCCTGCCCGCGATCCGGCAGCCGAAGGTGAGGGCATCCTGCAGGCTCCTCCCTGGGGATGGGGCCCAGGGTGAGATGTGGCCGGGCCGTGGCCAGGCCCAACCGAACCACGGCCGCGCCGTGGCCGTGCCAGGTCTGTGCCCACCTTCTGCCAGCGCAAAGATGACGGCGGCGTTGAAGGTGTCCCCGGCCCCCAGCGTGTCCACCAGGGTCTCTGGGGGGAAGGCGTCCGAGTGCACCAGCTCCCCGTCGGGCCCCATGGCATCAGCCCCCTCCTCAGCCCAGGCACAGATCAGCGTGGCCCTGGGGGAGTGGGAGGTGGGTCTGGGGCACACCAAGAGCCCCCCGGCCCCCAGCCCCTCCTAGGCACCCCCCTACCCTGGCTGGATGCGCCCCCGCAGTCCCTGCAGGGCCTCGGGGGCCGATTGGTACCCGAAGTGCCGGGCCAGGTCCTTGCTGATGAACACCTGCGGGAGAGGGGCTGGGGCGGGGGGCAGCCCCCGGTACCCCCAGCCGGGTGGGATTAGACCTGTGCCCTGGGGACATCCCCAGACCCTGCCTGCACCCCTAGCTCCAAACCCCCAGCCCCGCACCCCCCGAGGCCTGACTCCCTCGGGCCAGGAGCCCCAACTCCCGTTGGGCAGAGCCCCCCGCAGGTCTGACCACTCCCGTCCCGACCTCGCCCCCGCCACGCCTTTGGCCGCGGCCAGAGGTGATCAGGACAAGTAATAAGGGCAGGGTAAAAAGGACGGGTGATCAGGATGGGTGATCAGGATGGGTGATCAGGACAGGCGATCAGGACAGGTGATCAGGACGGGTGATCAGGACGGGTGATCAGGACAGGTGATCAGGACAGGTGATAGGACAGGTGATCAGGACAGGTGATCAAGACAAGCGATCAGGACAGGCGATCCGAACAGGCGATCCCGCCCCATGGTCCCGGCCCCGTCCCGCACCACTTGTCCCCGCCCCATCAGCGGCAGCAGCTCCTCCCGCGGCTTCTCCAGCTCCACCGAGATCCGGACCCGCCGCCCCGGCGCCGCCGCCCGGTTGTGCCGCTCCACCCGCTCCAGCATCGCGCCCTGCTCCGCCGCGTTCCGGGCCTGGGGACACGGGCACGGCTCCGCCATCACCGGGGCATCGCCAGGCCCGGGAGGCCCCTCGGCCCCGGGGATGCTCCCGCATGGGGGACGTCCCCCAGACCGAGGGATTCCCTCCGGTCCTGGGCTCACCAACAGCCCGAGGGGTTTTCCCCAGCGCTGGGGATCCCCCAGATCCTCGTTTTCCCCCCGAGCCTCGGGCTCACCTCGAAGTGGATCCACTTGTACTGGGAAAGGTCGACCCGCTCGAAGTCGCGGGCTGTCACGTCAGGCAGGTTCCTGTGGGACGTAGGCCAGGTGGGAGATGGGGGACCCTCGGCTTGGCACGCAGCCGGGGTGAGGGGCAGCTCCAGGGGCCGTGGAGGGCCCCACGCCACCGGGACAGAGGTCCCGGAGGAGGCAGTGCCCGGGTGAATCATTAACGATGGCATCGGTGGCCAGGCTGGGGGTCAGGGCACGGCTCAGGGGCCAGGTTATCCCCACGGGGCCGTGCCTAACAGCCCCTGACCCCCTGGCACGGCTCAGGGGCCAGGTTATCCCCACGGGGCTGTGCCTAACAGCCCCTGACCCCCTGGCACGGCTCAGGGGCCAGGTTATCCCCGCGGGGCTGTGCCTAACAGCCCCATACCCTCTGGCACGGCTCAGGGGCCAGGTTATCCCCACGGGGCCGTGCCTAACAGCCCCTGACCCTCTGGCACGGCTCAGGGGCCAGGTTATCCCCACAGGGCCGTGCCTAACAGCCCCTGACCCTCTGGCACGGCTCAGGGGCCAGGTTATCCCCACAGGGCCGTGCCTAACAGCCCCTGACCCTCTGGCACGGCTCAGGGGCCAGGTTATCCCCACGGGACTGTGCCTAACCCCCTGACCCTCTGGCACGGCTCAGGGGCCAGGTGCTGTGCCTAACAGCCCCTGACCCTCTGGCACGGCTCAGGGGCCAGGTTATCCCCACGGGGCTGTGCCTAACAGCCCCTGACCCTCTGGCACGGCTCAGGGGCCAGGTTATCCCCACGGGCCGTGCCTAACAGCCCCTGACCCTTTGGCACGGCTCAGGGGCCAGGTTATCCCCACAGGGCCGTGCCTAGCAGCCCCTGACCCTCTGGCACGGCTCAGGGGCCAGGTTATCCCCACGGGGCTGTGCCTAACAGCCCCTGACCCTCTGGCACGGCTCAGGGGCCAGGTTATCCCCACGGGGCCGTGCCTAACAGCCCCTGACCCTCTGGCACGGCTCAGGGGCCAGGTTATCCCCACGGGGCCGTGCCGGCTGTCCTGCGCACCGGGGCTGTGCGAGACACCTCCACCGCTCCCGGCAGCGGCAGCGGAGGTGACAGGGCTGCAGGGGCCATCGTGTGTCCGGGGTTACGGCGAGTGGCCCCGTCTGGCACCCGGTAGCCCCCGGCGAGCAGCGGCAGGGACCTTTGGAGCCGAGCTGGCAGAGCCCAGCGCTGCGGAGCGCTCGGGGCTCGGGCCTTACGTGTCGTGCAGGACGATGGTGCGGGAGCCGCTGCGGGCGTTGACGAGGCAGACGGCGCAGGGCACCTGTCCCCGGGGCTGCCAGGCCACGTGCGCCGTGTCCACCCCCCGGCGCTGGAAATCCGCCGCGATGAAGCTTCGGGGGACAGAGAGCGGCGTGAGGGGCGCCGCGGGAACGGCGGCGGCGGCGGCGGGCGGGCAACCGGGCAAGCACGGCCCCGCCGAGGGTCGAAGGGGCCAGAGAAGCGCCAGGGCGGGTCGGCCCGGTGTCCCGCCGGTGCGGGGGTCCCCGCAGCCACTTACTCAGCGGCGGGGCCGGGGGCCAGCGAGCCCATGAAGGCGCAGGGGGCTCCCAGCAGCGCCAGCACCGTGCAGGAGTTGGAGGCGTTCCCGCCCCGCTGCCACCGCTGCGACAGGCACCTGCGGGGGCAGAGGGCGCGGTGGGCGCCGGGCCGGTTTGGGGGGCACCGGAGGAGCCCCCGTGTCCGGTACCTGGTGTCGGAGTCCTCGGCTGGGAAAGCCTCCACGACGCTGATGATGTCCAGGCACACCAGCCCTACGCACATGATCCGCCGCTGCCCCGCGGCGCCGCCCGCCTCCGCCGCCATCCCGGGCCGCTGCGGCGCGGGACCGGCACCGGGACGGAGAACGGCACCGGCACCGGCACCGGGACAGGGTCAGAACCGCGCTGGGCACGGGCTAAGCCTTGGCCCCGCCCCCTCGCGCCGCCGCCAATCAGCGCCCGCCCCATGGACACGCATGGACACACAGGGACACACAGGGACACAGGGACATGGACACAGGGACATGGACACACGGACATGGACACACGGACACGCATGGACACACAGGGACACACAGGGACATGGACACACAGACATGGACACACAGACATGGACAGGGACACACAGGGACACACGGACAGGGACACACGGACAGGGACACATGGACATGGACACACAGGGAAGTGCATTTTCTACACGCAAATTTCTATTCGGTGAGAGGACAGCAAATGTGCACATAATATTTGAAGATTTTTTTCACAATGAGGATAACTTGTGGTGGTTCTTGAGGAATTGCTGCATTTTGTCCATGACTGGAGGCATCACTTCTGCCCGGGTTGCTGCACCAGCAGAGCCACAGGAAACTGTTTCAATTTTAAAATTTATGTTATTTATATTAACTTGGGGGAAACTGTTTCATGTCCTTCCAAGAGGATGGTCCAGAGTCCTCCCAGAGCAGGAAAGGGCTTCTGGTGCCTGGTGATTTGTATGGCCCCTTCATGGAGGAGGGAAGGAAGCCCTGTGACACTTAAAAAAAAAAAAAAAAAAAAAAGTAAATGAGAAAATGCTTTTAAAGTTCTGCTGTAATTTTTTGGTTGGTTGAAGGTACAACCCCTTGAATCTGCATAGAATTTTGGCTCTTAGTAGACTGGAACAGAAGGTACCAAGGTACAAAATTCCTGTGCCAGTGGGCTCTGAGGAGCTGGCTCCTGTTTGTCCTTGGCAAATGGGGCTGAGGTGCCCTGAGAACATCCAAACCTCAGCTGGGCCAAAAGGAAATATTTGAGCTTCACATTTGGAAGGGGCAATGACTGACAGATCCAGAGAGAGCAGAATGAAGCTCCCATGTCCAAAAAGCACGGAGGAGGTGGGGGATTTTGTTGGCCGTGGATTCCTGGGTTGGAAGAACTGACTGGGGCAGGCAAGGAGTGAGAGACAGAAACGCCAGTGCAGAGGAACCACAGGAATGGGGCCCAGGAGAGGGGGGCACAGGTGGCTCCAGGTGCAGCAGCAGCCCGAGCTCCAGTGTGTCCTGCTGTGAAGGACAGGGGCTTCTCTTTGAAATGGAGAGTGTAAACACCCTCCCTCCAAATTATTATAAATTTGAAATTAAGGGGAAATATGGGAATTAGGAATAACAGTTCTTTCCTGGGAAAATAGAAATACAGTATTACAAAAAAAAAAAACAACCCAAACAATCCCAACCCTGCCAGAGTCAGAATCCAAGCTGACACCCGTCAGTCAGTCAGGGTGTTGGCACAGTCCCATTCCATGGTGGCTGCATCCTCCTGCAGGGGCAGATGTGGCTCAGCTGGAGCAGTGCTCCTGGAGAAGGGGCAGTTTCCTCTGAAGGTGCAGGGATGATGTGGCAGGGTCTGGTTTTCCCATTGCTGGGACACACAGAATTCCCATTGCTGGGACACACAGAATTCCCATTGCTGGGACACACAGAATTCCCATTGCTGCCACATCAACCCGACACAGAGTGCCACACAGGAGGCGCCTGGAAGGGGCTGGGAAGGAAGGAACAGCTGGAATGCAGCGAGCCTGATGCTCTGTGTGATGGTGGAGAGCAGCATCAGCAGGGATGGGAGGGCTGCACACACTGCAGGGAGCCCCTGGGGGCTCTGACACGTGCAGCCCAGCCGGGAAGAGGAAAATGAAACGACTCAACATCAGTCCAGATGCTTGGGCTGCTTTTTGCGGGGTGCACCAGGGGTGTTCTGGGAAGAGCATCTGGATTGTCACATCTGGAGTGTCACATCTGGATTGTCACATCCACAGGGACAAGGCTCTGTGGGCACTCTGATCTGAATAAAGGCCAGGTCTGACAGTCCCTGAGCCTGTGCATGAGAGGGATAGCTCAGCAGGAGAACAGAGATGAGGGGAAAACTTAGAGGCAACTCAAAATGGTGATGGGCTATGAACAGCTGGGGGAAAGTCAATTCTGCCAAGGAATATTTAGTCATTTATGCTGCCTCAAAAAAAAAGAAAAAAAAAAACCCAAACAAAAAAACCTCCCCCTTTCAAAACAAAAACAAAAACAAAACAACCAAACCAAACCAAAACCCCATAAAACAAAAAAAAGCCCAACCAACCAAAAAAACAGAACAAAAAACAACAACAAACCAAACAAACAACAAAAAAACCCAACCCAAAACCAAAACCCCAATCACAGAGGGCTGCCCAACCTGCCAGAAGTTTTCAATTTTCAGACTGAGCTTGGAGTCAGAGGGAAGTCTTGGGGCTGCTTCCCTTTCCTGCTGTGTAGGAGGATGCTGTGCTCTGCTCAGTGAGCTGCTAAGCTGACCTGAGACATGTGACAGGCAATTGTAACACCCCACACTGTAAAAGTCCACTCCAGCCTCAGATCTCAGGTCGGCTCTCCTGACATATTCCTGCTCAGAGTGTGTTTGAAGATTTCTCCCTTGAGAAGCAGATATCCTCCAAGGATGCTCCTTGGCTATTTAAGAGTAAGAGACCTGCCCACCTGATGTGGTGAGTTACATCAATCCCTGCTTAAAAATTGTTCCTTTTTGCTTGCCTTAGTGTGCTTGCTTTAATACAATTGTTTATATTGATGTAGTTGTTTACAATTGTTTATAATGATATAGTGCATTATACTATACTATACTGTACTATACTAGACACTACTAAGTAGTTCTGGCTTTTATACTGTGTAGTGAATATTTCTGATTAAGATCGTTAATCCAATAATTTATCATAATAAATAATTAATTTTACACAAATACAGCTGCTTTGCAACCTTTAATCCCATGGGACAAAGTTACTTCAGCTGTTGAGAATCTGAGGCTAAGGCTGGATCCATTGCATTGCAGGCTCCTCTCTGAGGAGGAGTTTAGAAAGCCAGGGCTCCTCTCTGCACCTCAACAGATCTTCACTTCTCTGATAAGCTCTGTCTGAAGCTCCCAGTCCCACAGTGCCAAGCTGTGCAGAGGCCCTGGCAGTGCCACCTGTGCTGGGGGCGTTTCCTGAGGGCAGCAGAGCAGCGAGCAGAGCGGGCAGAGCCTTTCCCAGAGAGCAGGAAAAGCCTGGCTGGGGGAAGGAAACCTGGAGAGGGGCTCCAGGGGCAGCAGGCAGAGGTGTCACTTGACAGGGACTGTGGCTGATGAGCTGTGTCAGTCTCTGGGACACGGAGACTCTTCCCTGGCTGTGCCAGGACCTTGTCCCAGCTGGGAGCAGCGTGCTGGGCAGAACTGCCTGACCCAGCATGGGAACAAGCAGTGAATGATCAAAGAGTTGGTATTAAATGACTTTTGTGAATCCTTTGTGATTTAAAGTCAATAACAATTTCTGCCCTATGACAATCCTGCTTTGTTTGGTACTTGCAGTGATGCTGTGGAGGCACAGCAGGACCCAGTGGCCCCCAGACCTGCCCCTGCTCAGGCTGGGAGGGGTGAGAGCCCAGGGGTGCCTTTGTTCTGGGTCCCTTCTCAGAGGCACCAGCTCAGGCTATTATTGTGGTTTACTATTATTATTATTTTATTTTATTTTATTTTATTTTATTTTATTTTATTTTATTTTATTATTATTTTGTTATTCATCATTGCACCAAGATTAAATTATTTTGAAGACTGGGACATCTGAGGGTCTGTGATGGGAACCTGAGGCTGAGCCAGTGAGGGGAACTGGTCTGACTGGGGGAATGTGGAGGGTGCAGCTGCAGCTCAGGTGGTGCAAGTGTGACTGAGGCCAGAATGGCTCCAGGATGCTCAGACAGGGAAGTTTCTCTAACACAGACAGACAGACACACACACGGACATATGGACACACACAGGGTGGGTCATTTCAGGTGCCTGGAGCAGCCTGTCCAGTGCAAGGTGTTCCTGCCCATGGCAGGGGGTGGAACAAGACGAGCTTTAAGGTCCCTTCCAACACAAATCATTCTGCCATTCCATAAAATCCCCAGGGGTTTCTTTGGGTGCCTGTTTTGAGATGCTGTGATTGGTCTGTGCCAATAAATCTGATGGATACCAGAGCTCAGTGCCAGAGCTGCCTTTAACAGTCCCCCAGGCAGGACTCCCTGTGTGGTGCCCAGGCACAAACCGTTTGTTAATCTCAGTTTAGAGGAGGAAAAGCGCTGCTCCCTCTCTTGGAACTGTGAAGCTCTCAGGGTTTGGGTGCTTTCCCTGCAGTTGCCATCTCGGTGCCTCTGCAGCACAGGGGTGAGGCTCTGGCTGTCCTGGATTACAGCTCTGGAAATGCCCAACGCTGATCCCACGGCTCCCTGCTCCCCCCAGCCCTGGGCTAAGGCCAAGCTCTTGAGGTCCGGCTGTGCTGATGGCTGTGTGGGGGAGGCTGGCTCCTGGCAATGTCCAACATTCCAAACTGTGCTTTTGGTTTCACTTGATCACTCCGTTCCAGTTCCCCCCAGGAATGGCAATGTCAGGTGTCAATGATGCCAGGGTGGGACATCCCTGCACACCTGGGCTCCCCCCCCTCCTCAGGTACACGTTATCCCTGACTAGTTATCAGGGATATTTGGGACCCCTCTCACTCCCCAGGTTATCTGCACATGCAGCAGATCCAGGACAGCTGATCTTCCCCTCCTCGGTGGGTTCGTTGTCCATCTCAGGATTCCATTTCTGGAAACATTCATGGATAATAAATATCCAAGGTTAATGGATAATGGATAAAGGATAAAGGACATTCTTCCTCAGCTGCCTCAGCCCCATCCTACCCTGGCAAAAGGAGCCTGCAGGAGTCCACAGCAGTGCTCTGCCCATCCCCAGACCGTGGAGGGGAATTCATCATCCAGTAACCATGAAAATTATCCAGCCTAGAACAGGCAGGTCAGAACAGCCCTGTGGCACTGGAAGGGCACAGAGGCCAGAGCACCCAAAGCAGCTGAGGGAGCTGGGCAAGGGTCTGGAGCCCCAGGAGAGGCTGAGGGAGCTGGGAAAGGGGCTCAGCCTGGACAAAAGGAGCCTCAGGGGCACCTTGTGGCTCTGCACAACTCCCTGCCAGGAGGGGACAGCCAGGGGGGGTCGGGCTCTGCTGCCAGGGAACAGGGACAGGACAAGGGGAAATGGGCTCAGGCTGGGCCAGGGCAGGCTCAGGTTGGATATTGGGAACAATTCCTGCCTGGAAGGGGCTGTCCAGCCCTGGCACAGCTGCCCAGGGCAGGGGTGGAGTCCCCACTCCTGGGGGAATTTAAAGCCCTGTGGCTGGGGACAGGGGTCAGTGGTGGCCTGGGCAGTGCTGGGGGAATGGTCAGGAACACTCGATGATGTCAGGGGACTTTCCCAGTCTTAATGATTCTGTGATTCTAGGAAGTGATTTAGGAGTTGTAGGAAGGCTCTCACAGCCATTTTCCTTATAAAACACTTTCTTCTCATGGCTAGGAGGACAATGATCCTTCTAAGATGGGTAAATCTTAGAAAGCCACCAGCAGGAATCTCTCCTTCCCTTTGCACTGCATGGGCTGAGAGGGGCCAGGGATGATCCCAGGATGGGACACAGAATCTTCCAAGTGGACACAGTGGAGAGACAATACAGAAAGACTGAGCCCTTCCCAGTCTTCAATTCCCTCCTCTCCAAGAATTACTGTCATGGCTCTGGATCTCCACCTTCTGCTGACAATGGGAATGCCATCCCAGAGAAACAATCTCCCAAAGATTCCACTCACGTTGGGATTTGCTGCCCCAGAGCAGGACAGAATGAGAGCCTGTGCAGTGCCAGAATGGCACTGCAGGGATCCCATTGATCCTAAAGTCAAACTGATAAAAGTGGATCCAGAGGAGAGCACAGAGACGCTGCAGGGCTGGAGCCCCTCTGCTCTGGAGCCAGCCTGGGAGAGCTGGGAATGATCAGCCTAGAGAAGGATCCAGGCAGAGCTCAGAGCCCCTGGCAGGGCCTGAAGGGGCTGCAGGAGAGCTGGAGAGGGACTGGGGACAAGGGACAGAGGGACAGGAGCCAGGGAATGGCTCCCAGTGCCAGAGGGCAGGGCTGGGTGGGATCCTGGGCAGGAATTGTTCCCTGGCAGGGTGGGCAGGGCTGGCACAGGGTGCCCAGAGCAGCTGGGGCTGCCCCTGGATCCCTGGCAGTGCCCAAGGCCAGGCTGGACACTGGGGCTGGAGCAGTGGGACAGTGGGAGGTGTCCCTGCCATGGCAGGGGTGGCACTGGGGGGGATTTAAGGTCTCTTTTCACTGAAACCGTCCTGGGATTTGATGATATTTTCTCACACATTTTTTGCACACCACCAGCAGTGGAGCTGCACTAACAGAATGACCATGCTCTGACCCTGTCCCACACCAATCCCCCAAGTGAATTGCTGAAAACCCAGGCACAGACAGACAGACAGACAGTGCCACTGGTGCTCACCTGATGATGGCACTGAAGATGTTGAGAGCACCTGAGGACAAAAGGCTCAGTCCCAACCTCACCATTAACGAGCTCCCAGGACAGTTAGAGCCCAGACTGGGGCTGGACACCCCCCTCTGCCTGGCCCCAAATCCTGACCTTTCTGCACCAAAGTATCTGCACAGGAGCTACAACCAAAACCAGTTCAATCCCTAAGGAGGTGCCCGTGCCCCAGACCCAGCCTGGAGCCTGCTCTGCCATCGACAGCCCTGGGACCTCCCAGCACCCCCATCCTGCCCCTTCCAGGGCACAGTGGTGGGCACAGTGCCCCTGAGGCCCTGGCAGGCCAGGGAACAGCCCTGGAGGGAAAATGGGGTTACCCACGGCCGACCTGATGGCAGGGGACTCCCCAGAGGGGGAACCAGCATCAATGTGGTCCCATAGGGTCCCCCTGGGCAGGAACCCCCTGTCACCCCCACCAGCTCCAGCCCCCATCACCTGGGGGGACCCTGGAGCTGCCCCAGCAACACAACCACAGCACCTGGCAGCTCCCAGCAGCTCCCAGCCCCCTTGGAACCTGAGCCCAGCCCTGTCACAGCACAACCAAAACAGCTGGACATCCCCAAACCCCCACCCCAAACTGCTGGACATCCCCAAAGAGCTGGACATCCCCAAAACCGCACCCTGCTGTGCACGGGGTGACCCCGCTGGCTCCCTCGGAGCTCGGTGCCACCTGGCAGCCACCAGCCCCGTCCCCACCGCGCCCCCCGCGGGCGAAGGACAGACCCGGAGCCGCGGGTACAAAACCCGGTGCCGCATCTTTATTGTGGGGGGCAGTGGGGGGCTGGGGCGGGCGCTGTGGGGCGGGAGTGTGTGACCGTGGGGCGGCGAGGGCGGGGGTGCAGATAAATAACGGGGTGGGGGGTGGGGGGTCCCGGCGGGGCGTGGGGACCCCCCGGCCTGGCCGTGCCCCGCGGGGGCCCCGGCGGCCCTAGGGCTCCTCGGAGTCGTAGAGCAGCGCGGCGCTGAACACGGTGAGCGGCTCGTCGGGCGCGTGGGCCAAGCGCCCCGACACCAGGTCCACGCAGAGCGTCTCGCCGGCCGCCAGCGGCAGCAGCAGGCTGAACACGCCGAGCGCGCCGGGGCTGGGGCCCTGCGCGGCCACGGGCCCCTTCTCCAGCCCCTCGGGCTGGAAACCGGCCGAGTCCAGGCGGGCGATGCCGTGGCCGGAGCGGGACAGGACGGCCTCCAGCGGCTCGCCCCGGTGCCCCGTCAGCACGGCGCTCACCAGGTACCGCCCGGGCACCGGCGCCGTGAACGTGCCTGCGACACAACGGCGGGTCAGGGCCCTGCGGGGACCCCTGAGCCGGATCTCCTGCGGCACCCCAAGGTCGCTGGGCTACCCCACACCGTCATCCGAGAGCCCCTGGCCACCAGCACACGCGGCATCACGCTCCCCCTGTGCCTCTGCAGCCCCCGCAGCCCCTACCGCAACACCCATCACCCCAAACGCGCCCCGCAGCCCCGGGGCAGGCCCGGCGCGCCCTGGGCTCTCACCTGTCTCGGGGTCGTAGGCGCCGCCATCGTTGAGCAGCACCTGGTCGAAGGGGACGGTGCCCGGCTCCGTGCGCTGAGTGCTCAGGGCGGCCGAGAAAGCGACGCGGGGCACCGAGCCCGGCTCCCCGACCTCGCCTGGGCACGGTGTGAGCGTGAGGCACCCCTGAGCCCCCTCCCTCACCCCCTCACCGCTCTGCCACCCCGGTACCCTCTGCAGCCCAGCAGCCCCTGGCCCCAAGCCCAGCAGCCACACCCGTGACCCCTCGGCAGCCACCCCTTCAGTGTCCCTGCCCCTCCCTGACCACGTCCCCACCATGTCCCCCCTGCTCCCCGGCCACCCAGCGCCTCCCCCGCCAGCCCAGACTGCTCCCTGCTCCCTTTGCAAGCCCCCAGCCCCTCCCAGCTCCCCAGATGCCCCCGAGCCCTCCGTGGTCCTCCCCGCCCCCCCAGCCCCAGCCCTACCTCTCTCTCAGGCAGCCCTGCAGGAAAGATGAGAGATGAGGAGGGGCTGCTGCAGGGCCAGCTTGGGGCAGGACCCCCGGGGGGGGTTCCGGCCACACCTGCGTGGTCAGGGCAGGTCAGGGGGGCTGAGTCTTACCGGGGGGGCCCACGGGACCCTGCTCTCCATCCTTGCCAGGGGGCCCGGAGGGGCCAGGAGGGCCCGTCTCGCCCATGGGGCCAGCAGGTCCAGGGGGGCCAGGGGGGCCTGGAGGGAGGAGAGCGTTAGAGCCACCTTGGTGTCCCTGTGTGTGATGTCCCCTTGTCCCCACACACTGCAACCCCACAGACCCTCCTGTGGCCTTGTGCCCCCACACCCCAGCGTCACCCAGCCGAGATCCTGCCTCCCCACACCCGCTGCAGCACCCCCTGGTGACCCCGTGTCCCCACACCCCAGCGTCCCCAAACACCCGTGTCCCCACACCCCGTGTCCCCACACCCCCTGTCCCCACATCCCGTGTCCCCACACCCCCTGTCCCCACATCCCCATGTCCCCACATCCCCGTGTCGTGTCCCCACACCGCCACCACCGTTCCCGCAGCCCCACGTCCCCACCGTGCCCCCCTGTCCCCACAGACCTGGGATGTCCTGTCCTCCCGCAGCCTCCACGGTGCCCACCACGCCCCCATCCCCTGCCCCCACGGTCCCCATCCCCAGCCCCACCCCCACAATGCCCCATGTCTCCCCACGTCCCCGTGTCCCCCAGCCCCGCGTGTCCCCGTGTCCCCGCACCGTGCCGCTCCCGCTGTGCCAGGCGCTGCAGCTCCCGCGCAGCTGCCCCAGGCTGGCGTTGAGGGCTCCGAGCCGGGCCGGCAGCTCCAGCGCCTTGTCCAGCAGGGCGGCCTGGCCGCGGCCGTGGCGTTCAGGTCCCGCACGGCGCCCCAGAGCCCGGCCACGTGCCGGCCCAGCCCCTCGCGGACGCCCCAGCCCCTCGGCCACCGCCTCCAGCTGCTCGCAGACCCCCTCCAGCTTGGCCACGCGTGGCTCCAGCCCCGCGGGGCAGCCCCCGGCCCGCGACAGCTCCCCTGGCCAGCGCCTCCAGCCGCTCCTCGCTCTCGGCCTGTCGCGCTTCCGACGCCGCCGCTGCCTGGTCCAGCTCGGCCACCACGCGGTCCGTGAGGGCGCTCAGCTGCCGCTGCCGGGCGTCCTGCTCCTCCAGCGCGTCCTGCAGCCCCTCCACCGTGGCGTTGAGCCCGCTCAGGGCCACCAGCGCTGCTGCCAGCTCGCCCCGCAGCACCCGCAGCTCCGAGGGGGACGTGCCCCCGAAGACGCCGAACCCCTCCAGCGGCGCCTCCAGCTCCGCTGGCTCTGTGGGGCCGGGCGGGAGCTGCTCCGGCTCCCGGGGCGGCGAGGCGCAGGGCCGGGCGCAGGGTCACCGCTCAGCTCCCCAGAGCCGCCTCCAGCCGCCCTGTCCGGTTGCGGAGCTGCTCCAGCTCCTCGGCCAGCGCCTCCCCCGCGCCCCCAGCAGCCCGCCCAGGGTCCCGGCCAGCCCGTCCTCCCAGAGACCTTCCGTGTCCTCCGGCAGCCGGGGTGGGGGCCGAGCACCCCGTCCTGCCCCGGGCACGGGTGGCCGCAGCGGGCCAGCAGCTCCTCGAGCTGGTCCAGGCGGGCGCCGCGCTGCGCCCCGCTGGCCGCCAGCCCTCCACCGCCCGGCTGAGGTTGGCCAGGCGGCCCGGCAGCCCGCCCGGCCGCCCCTCGGGCTCGGAGGGCCAGGGGCCGGCGCGAGAAGCGTTCAGCCGCCCCTCCAGCTCAGCCAGCCGCCTCGCCAGCACCGGTGCCTGCTGGCCCGGCCCCGCCGCCGGCACCGGCAGCCCCTCCAGCCGCCGCTCTAGCTCGGCCAGGCGGCGGAGCAGGTCCGGGGACGGGGGAGCAGCAGGGGCGGGGGCCAGGCGGCTGCTCAGGCTGCTGATGTGCCGCTGCACCGACTCCACGGCATCCCTGTTGCGCTGGTCCACCGAGCCCACCAGCTTCTCCAGCGCCCGCATTCGGTCCCGGTCCTCGGCCGCCTGCCGCCGCAGCCCCTCGGTGCCGGTGGTGCACGCAGCGCACATCTCCTGCAGCCGCTGCTCCAGCTCGAACAGCGCCGCTGTCCCCGGGCCCCCGGACCCCCGGCTGTCCCGGCCGCCCTCGGTGCGGCGCAGGCGGGTCTCCAGCTCCTCCAGGCGCCGCTGAAGGTGGCTCAGCGCCTCCCGCACCTCGGCGGGGGGCGGCCGCGTCCGCCGGCTGCTCGCCCCCGGGCTGCCCCTGCACAGCCGCCCGGGGCGGCTCCTGCCCGGCCCGCAGCTCCTCCAGCTGCTCGCTCAGCCGCCGCACCTGCTCCTCCAGCCGCCGCACCTTCTCCGTGTCTCCGCCGCCTGCCGTGCACCGCCGGGGTCACCGTCACGGTCACGGCCGCATTCCCCCACCAGCGTGTTCCCCACCGCCGCATCCCCCGCCCCAGCGCTACCTTCACCTCCCAGGCCGCTGAGGGGGTTGCCGAAGCCGGAGAGTGTGGGGCGGCCGGGGCGGGGCGGGGGACGGCCGGTGGGCTGGGGGATGCTGGAGAAGGCCCCTCGCTGCAGTCCGGACCCGAGTAGCCCTGGCAGCAGCGCCAGGCCAGCTCCGACACCGTTCGCTGGGACACCTTGTAGCGGGGCCGCAGGAAGCTGCGGTACCTGCAGGCAGAGGGGCCGGGGGTCGGGGCATGGCAGAGGGGCGTGGGGCTGCCCCGGAGAACCCAGCACGAGCTGCAGCCTGACCAGCAGTGCCGGCGTCCTGCTTCATGTCCGGCGGCTGGGGGGCTGCCCCTGCGCAGCCCTGTCACCCTGTCACCAGTGTCACCCCAACATCAGTGTCACCCTGTCACCAGTGTCACCCCAGCACCGGTCCAGGGAGCCGCGCGGTGCCCCAGGGTTTGGCTGCACGTGATGGGGGGACAGTGGCCGGTCACTCTCCGGCATTACAGTGAGGCCACTGACTCTTGCGCAAAAGTAAACATGACCCCAGGGTGGGTAAACACCAGTGGCGGCGGCGCGGTCGCGGCTCGCCCCGGCTCTGTGCTGGCCCCCCCAGAACGCCCCGACCCCCTCCAGAGCCCTCCAGCCCCGGCCCGGCCCCACTCACGCCAGGACGCGGGGGCACTGGAGCTGCCCCCAGGCGCAGGGCTGATAGTCCGGCTTGATGAAGCTCTCGACGCCATCCTCCACCACACAGCTCACGCTGCGTGTCACCACGTAGGCACACCAATTCCTGCCGGAGGGAAGGGCTCAGAGCACACCCCGGGATGCGCTGGCACAGAGCATCACCCCGGCACACGCCAGGGATTGTCCTGCCATGGGCGAGCGCGGCACACGCCGGGCATCATCCGGGCACCGCGCGTTCTGCTGGCATCATCCCGGCACAGAGCAGCCACTGGCACCGCCCTAGCACGGACCGAGCATCACTGCAGCCACAGCAGGCATTGGCCCGGCACACACCACGCACAG
The DNA here is from genome assembly GCA_030060385.1 of Muscicapa striata striata. Classification (NCBI taxonomy): domain Eukaryota; kingdom Metazoa; phylum Chordata; class Aves; order Passeriformes; family Muscicapidae; genus Muscicapa; species Muscicapa striata. The sequence continues at coordinate 24,746 of JAREIS010000706.1, read as the reverse complement.
CATCCCGGCACACACCAGGGGTTGTCCTGGCGTAGAGGAGGCACCAGGCATCACCCCGACAGAGACACAGCAACACTCCCTATCCCAGGCGTTCTCTGACACCCACCAGCTCCCCAGGCACCCCTTGGGTCCCCCAGCACAGCCCGGCCCCTCCGGCCGCACCCCGCATCCCCCGGCGCGCTCCTGTGCTCGCCCAACCAGCCCCACCGGTAGCACCGTCACGGCCCAATGCGGCGGGTTAATGGGCCGGATCTCGCCCCGTCACCTCTCAGCCATGCCTGGCGAGCCTGCAGGAACGGCTGCAGGCCCCAGGCATGCGGCTGCCCCCGGGAGCCCTGCAGGGATGGGGCTCTGCCGGGACTGGGGTGCCCGCACCCCATCGCTGTGCATCCTGCGCTGCCTGGCCCAGGATGCTGCCCCACCGCTGACCCCGCGTTCCCTGCCCGCCCTGTGCCGCAGGGACAGCCACACACACCCTGGGTCCCCAGCGCCACAGGCTGTGGGGACCCCAGCCCCCCCGCGTGGGACTGCAGCCTGGCCCCGCCGCAGGGACCCCGCCGCAGCCTTATATGGTCCGGACCCGGAGCCCGGGCCCCGCTCGGGCCCCCCAGCCCCACGGAGCAGCCCCCCGGGGAGCGGCCCCCGGCCCTGGGTCCCCGCCGCGGGGCCCCGGTGCGGCGGCCGGTTCCCGTCAGCCCGGCTGGTTCCCCTCAGGCCCCGGCTGGATTCCAGCTCCTCCCCGGGGGCCGCCGGGAATTCCTGCGCCGACCGACGGCCCCCCTCTTCTCCTCCCCATCCCAGCCCTGCACCCGCCAGGCCCGGGGACCCCCGGGCTGCCCTGGGGTCCCACCGTCCCCCACCGGGGGTGTCCCCATCGCAGGCGTGCGATGGGACCAGAGCTCCCCTGAAAGGGCGGGATGTGGGGACACCCCCTTGCTCCCCGAGCCGCGGGGATGGAGCGCTGCACGCCCCGACCCGCGGGGAGCCCTGCTGAGCCCCCAGACCCGCAGGTAAAGGCTCCACCATGTCCGTGCCCCACGGCGGGGCCGGAGGTGCCCCTCCCCAGGGACCCCACGCTGCGGCCAGGTCCTGCCATCCCCCCGGGGCCACCGCGGGGCCGGAGCAGCCCCGGCCCTGCGGCCGCGCTGCTGCAGCGCCGGTGTGTCCGCGGGGAATCTGTTGTGACCCCGATCCAGCGTGGGGCCGCCCCCAGCCCTCCGCCCCCGCAGCGCCCCAACCCCCGTGGGGGCTGCCCCACGCTGCCCACGGTACGGGACAGGACGGGGATGGGGAGAGGGCAGGTCCGGGCCCCTCTGCCCCTCTCCAGCAGCGCTGACCCACGCGTGGATGCCGAGCCAGGACCGGCCCGGTACCCTCGGCCCCGCTGCACCGGCGGCCCCGACCCTCCACGTGCGCCCACTGCCCACCCGTCCCGGTCCCGCTTTGGGGACCCGCCGCCCCCCGGGCTGGACGTGGCACGTGCCGGGATTCCCGTGGCACCGCGCTGGGGGCTGCAGCCCGTGTCCCCGCTGCGTCCCGGGGCTCTCGGCTCCTACCTGTGCCGGCTGGCGGCCCGGGCACCGCTGTGGGCCGCGGCCGGGCCGGGGGCGAGCGGGGCGGCCCCGCCGGTGTAGAGGCTATACCGGGGGAAAGTTGGCGGCCAGGGCCTGTGCGGCCAGCAGGCACGGCCAGAGCCAGGGTGCCATGCTGGGCTGGGGCGGCTCCGCTCGGCTCGGTCAGCCTGGTCCGGCGCGGCTCAGGACCGCATGTGGCGTCCCGTCGCGGCTCCGCGGCTCTGGGCGGCTCGGCACGGCTCGGCACGGCTCGGCTCGGCTCTGCCCTCCCCCGGCCGCCTCTCGGCCAGCCCCTCGCCACCAGAGCCGCCCCGCCGCCGCTGCCCGCCGCCGGGGTCCCCGGGCCCCCGCTTCCTGCCCGCAGCGCCCCCGCCCCAGCCGCGCCGGGCACCGCGGCCCCCGCCGGCCCCGCCGCCGCCACATCTGCTCCTCGTTAGGCCGGGCCGGGGCCGGGGCAGCCAGAGAGGCCGGGCAGGGGGCCAGGGCGCGGGCGGCCAGCGAGGCGGCCGGGGCTACCGCCGCGGCACCGGCCCGCCACGGGCACCGCTCCGCCACGGGCACCGCCCGCCACCAGCACCGGCTCCAGCTCCGGCAGCGGCTTCGCACCGCGCCCCGCGCCTCCCCGGGAGCCGGTGCCCCCGCGCTGGGCACGGCAGCGACAGGTCCCAGCACCGGCACCACATCCAGCAGTGAGTGCCACGTCCCTGCTGCCCGTGCCCCTCTCTGTGCCTGGTGACACGTCCCGGTGCCAGCACCGAGCCGGGCGCTGTCCTGCGCCCCCAGCCCCACTCTGACACCGTGCTGGGGACACTGGGGGCACTGGAACGCCAGCGGTCACACCGCGGCCACCCCGGGCCGCCGTGGCCCTGAGCCCACGGTGATGCCATGGCTTCCCCGGACCATGCGATGACGTCACGGCCTGGCGGTGACATCACACCTTGGCCCCGGCCCCACGGTGACGTCAGGGCGCGGGAACCCCCCGCCCTCGGGGAGCCGCGAGTGTGGGTTAAGCACAAACAGCTGCCGGCAGCTGGAGGGGGGAGGGGGCGGGGGAAGGGACATGGGGGAAGGGGGATGCGGGGGAGGGTGACACCGGGGACGGGGAGCTGAGGGGCCTGGGGCTGGGCTTGGCCGGATCCCAGCCGCGGCCGTTCCCGGGGGGGGATGGTGTTACCTCCTCTGTGCTCTCAGAGGCTGTGGGGGGCCGCGGGGGGGTGGCTTTGCCGTGTCCCAGGGAACTCCAGACCCTGCTGGGGCTCTGCGGCCGAGCGTGGGGAACAGTGGCGGGCACAGGGACGGGGACCGGGCTGGGGGCAGGACCCCGGGGGGACCCGCTGCTGGAACCCCTCGACTGGAGACCATCAGTACATCCCGATACAGCCCTGACCACCCCAGTGCGTCCCAGCACATTCCAGCGCGCCTCCCTCCACCCCAATGTACTCCAGTACAGCCCAGCGCCTCCCAGTATGCCTCAGTACGTCTCAGCACAGCCCAGTGCAGCCCGCTCCGCGAACGCCCCGCGGCGGGGCCCGCTGTCATCAGCTGTAAGGAGCTGTCACTAGTGTCATTAGCGCTAATTAGCCGCGGCCGTCCCGGGGCCGCTGGGCCCCGCCCCGCCCTCGCGCCGCGCCTTGTATGGAGACGGAGCCGCGGCGGCCGCCAGGGGGCGTTCCCAAGGCAGGATGGCCCCGCCCCTGGCCGTGACGTCACGGCAGCCACGAGCCCGCGGCTTGGCCGGGCCGGTTGCCGTGACGTCACCGCCGGAGCCAGGCGACTCCCGGCGTGCCCCGCGGCCGGAAGTAGCGCGCGCAGGGAGACGTGTCGGAGCGGCGGGCCCGGAGCGGGAGCCGGGACACCGAGGAACGAGGCAGGAGCGGGAGCGCCGGGCACCGGGGGGACCAGGCAGGAGCGGGAGCGCCGGGGTACCGGGGGAACCAGGCAGGAACGGGAGCCGGGGCACCAGGGGAACCAGGCAGGAGCGGACGGACCCGCTTCGGGCGGTGAGCGGCCTCAGCGGGTGCTGCCGGCGGCGGGCCCTCCGCACGTCCCTGCGGGATGATACCGTGTGTGTTTCCCCCTCGCCTGCAGGATGATCACGGACGTGCAGCTCGCCATCTTCGCCAACATGCTGGGCGTCTCGCTCTTCCTCCTCGTCGTCCTCTACCACTACGTGGCCGTCAACAACCCCAAGAAGCAGGAGTGAGGGAGGCCCGCGCCCCGATGCCCCCGCAGCGGCGCCGCTGCCGCCGCCGCCGCCGCCCCTCGCTCCCTCCCGCGATGCCTCGGCGGGGCCCCGAGAGGCACGAGGCCCAGCTTCTTCCAAACCAGCTTTAACAGAAACACGATGATACACGACAGAACCGTGTGGCGTCACAGACTCTCCTCCGGGCCCGTGGGGAGGAGCGCGGCTGGGGTGGGATGGCGGGAGCCCCTCGGGGCCGGGCGGGGCTCAGCGCAGGAGCACAGGAGCTGCCGGCAGGAGCTGGGCGAGGTGGGAGCGGTGTTCGGCGGCTGCGGTGGAGGGCAGGGGCAGGGGGGCCGCGAGCACAGTGTCCTTGCCCAGGTGCTGCCGCCACGGGGCAGAGCAGGGCCCTAGGAGCCCTGCCGGTGCCGCGGCTCCCTGGTACGGCGGGGCTGTAGCTGGGGGTGCAGGCCTCTGCCCCAGCACAGGAAGGGTCCCTCGGTGCTCAGCACCCTCGTGGGGGGTACGGGGGCCTCCAGGCAGAGCCCTGTGGGACAGAGACTGATGTCAGTGGGGCTCAGTGCTCATGGCGGTCCCAGCTCCTCTTGAGCCCCACAGCCCCTGGGGCAGACACCCCTGGGGGTGTCTGGTCACCCAGCTCTGGGTGCTCTGGGCTCCCACTGCCTGCCTGTCAGCAAGGGCTCTGAGATGGCCCCACACCACAGCTGGCAGCAGCACCTACCCAGGCCTTTCTGAGGCTCTGCGGGCATTCAGCTTCATGGGGAGAACCTGTGGGAGCAGAAGAGGATCAGTGCCACGTCTTTGTCCCTGGAGTTTCCTTGTGTCTTGGGGAAAGGTATGTGTGACAGAAATATCTGTGCACAGGTGGGGGGGGTTGGTCCCAGTCTTTAGGGCAGCTGCCCAACCATGTCCCCCCCAAAGGGCACACCCAGCAGAGCCGTGGGGCAGCCCCTTCCCTGGCACAGGCCTTGCTGCACCCCCAGGTCCCTCCCTGCTGGTGCCTCTGGTACCTGCAGAGGTGCCATATCCTGGGGCTCTCCCACGCCTCGCTGGGCCTCCTGTGGTCCGTGGCCGGTGCTCAGTGCTGCCTGGGTGCCCTTGGGCAGAGTCCCTGTGTGACAGAGGAGACACAGCTCAGCCTGTGCTGGTGAGGGGCTCGGTGCCTCGGTGGAGTCACCAGCTGCCCAGCATGGGGCACACTGGCACAGCCTAGTGACCCTGCAGTGACCTCACACCAAGTGTCCCTCCCTGCCAGCTGTGCCAGGGCCAGGCCCCTTCACACAGCCCAACACTGAGGGGTGGCCCTGGGAGTGGCAGGAGGATGTGATGGTCCAGAGCTCAATCCCAGCTCGTGCTGCCAGTGCAACAGGCTCTGCCCTGATGGTGCTGTGTGCTTCTGCACATCACTGGTCCCAGCTCCAGCCAAGTGCCTGCCTTGGCTTCCCATGGCACTGGTGTGACCATGCTGGCCAGGAGTGAGGAGCTGGCAGCACAGCCATGCCCTCTGAACCAGGCTATGTCCTGGAGCACGGGGCATCTGCTCAGCCAGGGGAGCTGGGGGGAAAAAGGAACGTGTTTGGGGGCCTGGCTGCAGTGGACAGCACTGAAGGAACACACCTGAGTTGCCTTAGTTTTGCTCCCAGTTTCTGCTCACCCATCCCACTGAAGAAGTGAGGTGGAGTGGCACACTGCCCACTGGGGTGAAGCCAGGGCCAGACCCTGCAGCAAAAGGGACCCTGCAAGCAGGAGCCTCTGCTGGGCAGGATGGGCCACAGCCCCTGCTGCCAGCTGAAGTACTGGCAAATGGCAGCTGGCTTCACCTGGACTAAAACAGCACGACCTGGGGACCAGCCTCAGCCAGCAAAGGCCAGTGGCAGCTGAGGGTGGCACTGGGGGTCTGGCAGAGACCCCCTCACCCTAGCATGAACACAGCTCTGGGCTCCCCAGGGTGTGGCCAGGCTGGAGTGGGACATGGGGAGGAAGGGGGAGGGTGGGACAAGACCAGGGTCTTCATGCTGTGCCATCCAGCCCCCACCCTATCACACCTCTGAGCCTGGGCAGGGCAGAGGCTGGGGTGGCACTGCCAGGGGTCCCCGTGCAGACACAGGGGTGATGACAGTGCTGGGCTCCTCGTAGCTGGAGAGTGGCAGCACTGTGGGAGGAGGTGGAGCAGGGAGGTCTGGAGCAGCCAGGCAGGAAGCAGGTCAAGCTGATGCCAGGGCAGGGGAGGAAGAGCTGGGTCCTCTCCCAGGACAGCATGAGGGTGCAGTGTCCCATGGGGCACTCACTCTGCTGGTCACTGCTGGAGGAGCTGTGCCAGTGGGGAGCACGGGCCAGGGAGGCAGGAGAGCCCACCCAGTGTGTCCTGGGGACACCATGGAGCAGGCTCTGCCCCGCCAGCTCACACAATCTGATCCTGCTCACAAGCCCAAGGGCCCCCAGTCCCTTCAGCCAGGGATGGGGCCAGGGCTCGCTCCAGCTGGGCCCGGCCAAAGGAACAGACGGAACAACGTGCCCATGAGAACACCAGCCTTTTATTTCCTCCCCACCATGTTCTCATGGCAGACAAGACACAGTCATGACAGAGGGCTGGGCAGCAAACCCCGAGGACAACACGACAGATACCAGAGGAATGCAGAGGCCAACAACACAAGCACAGCTCCAGGCACACCCAGGCACCCCTGGCTCACACCCTGGGCACTGGGAGGCTTTGGAGCACGGTGCCCCCAGGGCTGAGCCCCACCGTGGATGGCAGCACAGGGCTGCAGGGCTTCCCCTGCCACTGCCTGCCCCCCCACAGCCCTGAGCCCCTGCCCCCCGGTGTCACTGCTAGCATAGGGGGCAGAGCCAGGGTCTTGCCTGACTTTGGCACCCCAGTGCAGCACATCAGCCCCCGCCAGAGGGGACTCTGCATGTCAGAAACCCCCTGGTGGCCCCTGCCAGCTCACCACACCACAGCCACAGGCCACAACCCATTGTTGCCCAGCCAGTGCCTAAAGAGGGGAAAGGCACTTTGGTGTGTCCCTGCTGGCCTCAGGAATGCTTGGAAACAGTGGCAAATTGAGCAAAGGTTTTCTGTGCTGGCTTCTACAGAATCCCCTTAGCCCTGGCACTGGAGGGGGGGCATCTCCCTGCAGCCCCAGTGCTCAGGGACCCCCCACATCCCAGTGGAGCAGCAGCAGCTCCTGCCCAGCCAGGGCTGAAAGGCCATGGAGCAGGAGCTCAGCAGGAGCAGGGCTGTAAAACTGCAGGTCTTGCTGTGCAGTGTCAGCCCTGACCCCGCTCAGGCCCCCCCCCGTTGCACACCAGCCGCTGTCGCCGTGTCCGAGCCCAGGCCGTGCCGGGGCTGGCCTCCCTCAGGGCTGGGCTCCTGGCCAGCAGCCGGACAGGCGCCGCAGCAGGCGTGCCAGGGGCGCCCAGCCTGCCTTACCTCTGCCCAGGGCCGGGCTGCTGCTGCCACTCGGGGGGCTCTGCGAGGCCACGGCCGCAGCCGGGGGCCTGGGGCTGCCCAAGGTGAAGCTGGGGGAGGCTCGGATCCGGGGGGACTCCTGCTGGCTGCCCCCGCTCCCACTGGTGCCGTTGCTGAAGCTCCTGGCACGGGCCAGTGTGTTGTCAGAGGCCGAGGTGGGCAGCCCGCTGGAGGGGTGAGAGATGGGGGTCAGCTCAGCACGGGGAGGGGGGCTCCCCTCTGCCCCTCCACCCACCAGCACAGCCCAGCACCGAGTGCTGAGCAGCTGTGGCACCACCCTGGCAGAGCCCTGGACTTCTCCTCAGGAGCTGGGGAACAGCTGGGGACAAGGATGGCCACTCTCAGGGTGAGTGTCCCTGAGAGCTGCAGCCCCAGTGCCCAGTGTTGTCTCAGGCTTCCCTCACCCCGCCCCAAATCATGGAATTGCTGAGTTTGGAAAAGGCCTTAAACACCATTGTGTCCAGCCCTTCCCCAGCACTGCCAAGGCCACCACCAACCCATAGCCCCAAGTGCCACATCCACATGGCTTTTAAATCCCTGCAGGGATGGGGACTCCACCCCTGCCCTGTGCTGAACAGCACTTTCCATGAAGAAATTATTCCCAATATCCAACCTGAACTCCCCCTGGCAGAACTGTTCCCTCTGGTCCTGTCCCTTGTTCCCTGGGAGCAGAGCCCAACCCCCTCCTGGCTCAGCTCTGCTGTCAGGGAGCTGTGGAGAGGAACCCTGAGCTTCCTCTTCTTCAGGCTGAGCCTCCCAGCTCCCTCAGCCTCTCCCATCCCAGTCCAGGGCTGGAGGTGATGCAGGAGAGACCTCCCAGACTACTGGGGCTGGCAAATCCCAACCAGTTCACTCTCTGCCCTTCTCTGCCGAGGGCTGGGAGCAGAGCGACCGACAGCTGCAGTTCCCAGAGCTTGGAAGGGCTGGGGCCAGGGCAGGTGACGCTGGCAGGTGACTCACTTGGGGACATTTATCATCTCTAAGTGCCGTAATCCTGCAGCTCCCACGCTCGCCCCCGCCGGCCCTTACGTGGAGCTCCTGGGGGGGGTCCTGGCGCCTCCTCTCCTCCGCGGGGCCCCGGCGGCGCCGCGCAGCCCCCGCACGTGCTTCAGCATCCAGGCGCGCAGGTTGCCCAGGCACGTGTGCTCCGAGAGCACGATCCGCGGCCAGGGGTTGCAGTCGGCCATGTCCAGGGCCGCCACCGCCACCGCCCGGCCCACCTGCCCGGGACAGGCACGGGTCAGGGGACAGCGCCACGGCAGGGAGCTGAGCGGGACAGGGCACTGCGAGAAGGGGAGCATGGGGGAAGAAAGGGGGACACGGGAAGGAAGGACAAAGCGGGGGGCACTGGGGAGAGGAGCAGCAGTGAGGGGGTCACAGAGAAAGGAAGCCACCAGGAGAAGAGGGGCATGAGAATTCCCACCAGGAAGGGAGGATTCCAGCAAGGGAGAAAGGGAGAACGTCAGGTAATGGGGGCACTGGGGAGAGGAGCAGCAGTGAGGGGGTCACAGAGAAAGGAAGCCACCAGGAGAAGGGGGGCATGAGAATTCCCACCAGGAAGACAGAATGTCAGCTAAGGGGGGCACTGGGGAAAGGGGCAGCTCCCTAGAGCCTGGGCCAGCAAAGCAAGTGGAGGAAAGAAGCCCAGCCCCAAAGCCAAGCCCAGCCCATCCCAGCGTGCAGGTGTCAGTCCCCAGCAGGCTCCCCTGGCCCTGTACCTGCTCGAAGAGCTCCACGGTGTAGCGGGAGGGGAAGGCGGGCGGCGGCGGGGGGCTGGCACGGCCGTTGTCGTGGCAGGCCCCCGGGATGCTGTTCACCGAGCGCCCCGTGTTGTAGTTGCACTCCAGGGTGTAGCTGTGGGGCACGAGGGAGCCCCTGTTACCCCACAAACCCACAGCAGGGCTGGGGTTATCCCACATTATTCCCCTGGGAGAGCCACTTCAGCAGATTCAGGGTACCGGAAAGGGGGTCCCATTCTCCCATTGCACCAGGAAGGGGGTCCTGCTCCAAAGGACACAGAAGTGCAGGGTAAGTGGCAGGGTTTTGAGGACAGCACCCTCCAACAGCAGGAATGGCCCACTCTCTGTGTGGGAATGCATGGATGTACCAGAGATCAGCATGATGGGAATTTGGGATGGATGTCTGGGGCCCTGAGGGTGGCACCCAAAGTGCCAAAGTCCCTGTGAGAAGACCTCTTGGTCACCACTGGAAGGTGATGAGGAACGAGGGGCTCCCTGATGCGCAGCAAAAGGGAATTATCTGCTGTCAACACCAACAATCCAGGGAGTGGGTGGCTACAGCCTCCCCCTGACCCTCAAGGTGCCTTGCAGCACATCCGCCAGGAGGAGGAGGAGGGATGGAGAAGTGTGGGCTAGGAGCTGCCAGCTGGGATGGCTCCCATCTGTCCCACTGCCCAGACACAGCTGCAGGGCCAGAACAGCAGAAAACCTGAGCAGCTCTGTCCCAGTCTGCCTGAGGGACCACACATGCACTGTGAGCACTCCCAGCACTTTTTGGGATGTTGGATCAACAACCTGGGCTGCTCCAGGTCAGTCACAGGGCAAAGTACCCCAGTGAGCCAAGCCCAAAGCCCACGTGTGTGTTTGTTCCTGTGGGGCTGGACTGGTGCTGAGCAGGAAGCAGCAGCTGAGCACACAGCAAGTGCTGAGGAAATGGAGAGAACCTCCAGTCTGTGGGACTGGCTGCCTCACCCCATGGTGTTCCACACCAGAACAGGCCAGGAATATCCCATCCCACATGGGAGAGGAGTGGATCACAGGTATCCCCCACCCACATGATCACAGATGGGCTGAGGCTGGAATATCACACACAGCCATGGGGATGCTGTGCCACTGCAACTCTACTTCATTATAGCTCTATATGGAGAGGAACACCCAGGAAAGAGGAGAATTCCCCTCAGAAAGCTGTGCAAGAGCAGGGAGAAGAGGCCAGGGGGAGGAAGGAAAGGAGCCTGGCTGAGCCTGCATCTCAGGAACATGGCATCACCCAGGGCACAACCAGGCCCAGCCTCTGCTGACCCGCCCTGGGGCCATGTGGGACGTGTCAGTGCCACAGAACTGGTTCCCCCTTTGCCCAGCACCCCAACCCAGCAGAAGCACTTGGTGCCACCAGGATGGCCCCCGTGCTGCCCTACCTGTGGATGATGCCCAGGGCCTTGTAGACAGCCACGCGCCCGCTGCCCTCCTTGGACTGCCCGTCCCGCTTGTCCCGCGCGTACATGTTCTTCTCCGAGAAGTTACAGCCCATGAAGTCAAAGTGAGGCGAGTTCAGGGAGATGAGTTTGGGGAACAGCATGTTCTCCACCTGCAGAGTGCAGGGAGCAACAGGGGTGACCCTTGGCTGCTCATCCTGCTCCAGTGGGACCAGGGCCCAGCACAGGGTTGCACCAGGGCCCACTCTGCCCACAGTTCCAGGGTCTCACAAGCTCCAGCTGTGCCCAGGGCATGCTGCCCACCCCTGCCCAACTCCCTATGGGCCCTCCTGACTGCTAGGAGGACACCCTGCTGACCCACACCAGCTCCCAGGGGCAATCTGAGACCTGCTGCCCTGGTCACCACACTGCGGGAGAAGAGAGAGGAAGAGGAAGAAAAAAGGACAAGGAAGGAAAGGAGAAGGAAGGGATTCCAAGCTCCTCTCCCAGCAGCAGGAGCACTGGGGCCCCTGGGTAGCGGGCAGAGCAGCAGGAGGGTCCTGGCAGCTGCAGCAGCAGCCCTGGGTTTTGGCTGTGCCCTCACCTGGTCGTTCTCGTCGCTGAAGCTGTTGCCGTACATGAAGCAGCCGCGCTTGGACGCGTGGCCGTGCAGGTCCACGTAGTAAGCCAGGCCACTGTCCCGGGGGGCAATGGGCTCTGGGGGCTCAGCAGCTTTGGGGACGGGGGCTGGGGGAGGCGCCCATGGCCCCTCTTCACAGTGCTCGGTGGTGTGGCTGGATGGCAGGATCCAGCTGGCTCGCTCTGTGCTGTCTGACAGCTGGGCATCCTGGGCCAGGTACGGGTGGGTGCTGGCACGCCAGGTGCTGGGGGAGTTGCGGAGGTTGTTGGTTTTGTCCAGCTCTGATAACGTGGCCTCCACGGCTGGGACGGGACGGTTGGGAGATTTTATGCTCAGTGAGCTGGTGCTGAGTGGGGAGACAAACGTCCTCCAGTCTGGGGAGCCCGGCAGGACACGGCTGTGGATGTGGTGGTAGAGCAGGACGGCTTTGGCCCCGTACACGGCGGGGTGCAGCTCAGCGTCGGGCTGCAGGTACTGCCGGTTCAGGTTCACCCCGCGAGAGTCGGTTCTGTGCAGAGAGGAGAGAGGTGAGCGCCTTCCAGGGCACCCCAGCAGAGCTGAGCTTGCCTTGGAACACTGAGGGCTTTGGGCTCTGTCCTGGAGTGCAAGGGCCAAACCAATGGCCAGAAGCACTGACACCGCACAGTGTGGCAGAGCCCTGCACAACCCGCCCCAGAGACAGGAACAGAGCTGGGAAGGGGCTGGAGCACCAGGAGGGGCTGAGGGAGCTGGGAAAGGGGCTCAGCCTGGAGAAAAGGAGCCTCAGGGGGGACCTTGTCACCCCCTGCAACTCCCTGACAGGAGGATGGAGCCACGTGGGAAGGTCGGGTTCTGCTCCCAGAGTACAAGGGACAGGACCAGAGGGAACAGCCTCGAGTTAAACCAGGGAAGGTTTAGGGTGGATATTGGGAACACTTTCTCCATGGAAAGGGCTGTCCAGCCCCGGCACAGCTGCCCAGGGCAGGGGTGGATTTCCCATCTGTGAAGGGATTTCAAAGCCCTGTGGATTGGCACTTGGGGCCAGGGGTCAATGGTGGCCTTGGCAGTGCTGGGGATGGCTGGACTCAATGGGCTTACAGGGCTCTTCCAACCCAAGTCAATCCACGATTCTACAATTTTTACAAATTTTACAAAAATTATAGAAGCAGATTCTTGATATCCCTTTTTCAGCAAACTCACAGCCTTTTCCATATCTACACCTGTAAGTAAAAGACACTCACTTTTCCCTCACATCTATCAACCAACATTCAAATAAATGATTTCTGCTTCTTTTTCTTGGGAGAATGGTTGGACTCAGTGGTTTTGGAGGGCTTTTCCAACCCAAATGATTCCACGAGAGACAGAGCAGGCTCCCAGCCAGGAGAGCCCAGCTGGGCCCTGCACTCACCGGTAGTGGCCCCGTGCCACCCCGTCGGGGTTCAGCATGGGGATGAGCTTGAAGACGAACATCCGCCGCAGCATCTGGGCACGGGGATCCTCCTCCCGCAGGATGAAGTCCAGGAAACCGTTGAAGACAAAGCTAGAGGGGGTTTCTCCTGGGTGGACTCTGCTGCTGAGGAAAAACACCTGGGGACAAACGGACAGGGTGACAGGGGTGTCCTGCCTGCCCCAGGATACTGCAATAGCAAATGGTCTCACAGACTGCTCCACAGACTCTGCCCAAATGCTCCAGCTCTTGTGGTGTGGTGTCATTCTGGGCACAGACATGGGGGCTGCAGTAAGGTGCCAACTCACAGGGCCCCTCATCCCCAGCCCAGCCCCACTGCTGGTGTGGTCTCTCACCCTCTTTCCAGTGAAGCAGCGAGGCCGGGGTGTGCTGGTGTCCGGGAAAAGCTTGTCCAGCCGGGGCTCCCGCTTCTCCTGCATGCCATGGCAGGAGGTGATGGTCAGCAGGTCCACACGCAGCTTGTCCAGAGAGTGGCAGAGCAGCTCCCGGTGGTAGTAAACTGAGTCGAGGGGGCTGTGGGGTGAGGAGGGATCTCAGCCAGCCCCAGGAGCAAGAGGGCTCCCAGCTGGGTTGGGAATGCTGCCTGTACTCTGCACCCCCAGCCCCACAAGGACCACCCCCACATCTGGGCTGTTTGCTGCTGGATACCCTCAGAGCCTGCTGGGAACACAAGCAGCCGTTCCTTCAGGGAAAGGAGGGGGGCAAAGCTGGGGTTTGCACTGCCCAACCCCCCAGCTGTGGGGGATCAGCTTGTGCACAGACAGACCTGGCACAGAAGGTCAGGTCATCCTATCGGGGAGATAATGCATCCCAGCAGGAGGGACAGGGCACTGAGGGATTCATCCCACCAGGGAGATAACCCATTCTGGCAGGAGAGACTGGGCTCCAGAACAAGGGATCCTCTGGAACAATGTGGGTAGCTCAGGGCAAGCAGCTGCCACTGCTCGGGCAGAGCTGGGGCACAGAGAAGCATGGGCCAGGCAGCTCTGGGGAGGGCACAGAGACCCTCCTGCTGCAGACAGAGCTTCCCCAGGGCAGAAAACCCAAGCTCAGACCAGGAAAGGGGTGAGGGCTAGGAAGGTGTGGCAGAAGCCAGGAAGGAGAAAGTGGGGGGCACACCTGCTGGGGGACATGTGCCTGCAGTCCTGGAAACGGCCATCCAGCTGTGCCAGCATGTCCTGGCACTCAGTGTAGGAGAAGGGATAACAGAAGGCAAAGTAGGTGGTGGCCCCGCGGTGCTCCAGGAAGCGGTGCACGAAGGACAGCACAAACTGCGTCTCCACCACCTGCCACGGACACGGAGAGGGCTGGCCACGGGCTCAGGGGCAGAGCCAGCCTAGCACAGCCCCTGCTGCTCTCCTCTGGCCCCCACCAGGCATTGAGGGTGCCCGTGGCCACTGGCCCTTGGCTATCCCCATGGCATGGCAGCTGTTGCTGCTCCTATCCCTCCCTTGCAGATGCCAGGAACAAACCAGCTGCTCCACCAACCCAGCAGGACTTGGGACTCGCCCCAGAGCTGCCCTGGCACAGGGTCCGTGCCTGCCTGCCCCCAGCCCGCGCTGGCACGGGGAGCGCTCCGGGCTCTCTCTCACCTGGAAGCTGGGCCGCTGCCGGATGCGCTCCCAGCGCGGGCGCACGGGCAGGGTGCGCACGAAGGGGGTCATGCCCTGCGCGTACAGCCGGCTCTGCTTGTTCATGTTCAGGATGTGCAGTTTGATCAGCTTCCCCGGGGCCCCCCCTCGCACGCTGAAGTAGAACCAGGACCTGCGGAGGGAGGGGTGGAGCGGCGCCGCCTCAGCCCCTGCCCTGCCCGGGGGTCCCCGAGCTCTCTGGTGTCTCTTCCACCCACCCCGCCCCACCAAAAGCCTGCCAGAGCCTCGGCGGGGGCGGAACCAGACGGCCTGAGCCCCCTCCCAGGGCTCCTCTGACCCCGCTACCTCCCCCAGCCCCTTTCCTCAGACCCCACCGCTCCCTCCTCCCGAGGCACCCGCCCCTACCCGGTACCACCCAATCCCTCCAAAGCCTGTCAGACCCCCGGGGAGGGCACAAATCCGCCGGGCACCTCTGACACCACCGGCTTCTCCAGCCCCACCGACCCCCCTTCCAGCGCCAGCCCCACACCGCCCCAGCCACTCCCGGAGCCCCGCCAGAATCTCTCCCGGATGAATCCATCCGGATGCCGGCCCCCCCGCTCGGTACCAGTCGCCCCTTCCCGGTTCCCTCGCCCACCGGTACCTGTTGCCGTTCTCATACTCGGTGTGGGCACAGTCGGGCTGCGTCCACACGTTGAACTCGTAGTCGGCAGCGGGGAGAGTGTTGGCGCGGGCGGCGGGGCCGCCCCCCGGCTCTGTAGGCCGCACCTGTTCTACGTGTGCCAGGTTCCCCGAGTCGAAGCGGGAGCTGAAGAGGAGACCCCCGCAGCGGATCTCCATGGCCCGGCAGGGCCGGGACCGGCATCGCCCCGGGACGGCCGCGGGACGGCCGGTACGGGCCGCCCGGCAACAGCAACGCGCGCGGCCATTGGCCGCCGCCTCCCAGCAACGCGCCCGCTCATTGGCTGGCGCCTCGGCAACGGCCGCGGCGGCCCCAGGCCCACTGCTCCTCTCGGCCACGCCCCTCTCCCACACCGAGCAGGCCACGCCCCTCGATGGTCCTGGCCACGCCCCACAATGGCACTGACCACGCCCCCCGCTGGGCTTCGCGCCGGCAGCGACAGCAGATGTGAATGGACACTGGGTGTGAATGGACAAAGATGTGACCGGACACTGGGTGAGAGTGGACAGAGTGTGTGACCGGACACCGGGTGTGAACTGACACGGGGGTGTGAATGGACAGAGGGTGTGACTGAACAGGGGGGTGTGACCGGACACTGGGTATGAATGGACAGAGAGGTGTGAATGGACACTGGGTGTGAATGGACACAGGGTTGTGAATGGATACTCGGTATGACTGGAGAGGGGGTTGGGAATGGGTGAGGAACTGGGGTGCAGGGGAGTCTGAACAGCCCCTCCCCCCCACCATGCACAGCCATCTTCAATAAAGAAAAAAGATAAAGCATATGGAGCAATTATAAGGAAAAAATAATAAAATAAATCAGTTCATTCATTGGTGGGAAGGGGTGGGAAGGTGAGGGGCTCCAGGTGTCCACCCCTGATCCTGTAAGCAGGCAAACCACAAGGGGGTGGGGATCACCCACCCAGGGACCGTGGGACAGGGAAAGCCAGAGCAGTCACAAGGTGTGGAAAAACCTGGATGTGTATCTCCCCAGCCCCCCAGAAAAATAAACCTCCCCAAAAGCCCCAGTTTGACCCAAAGTTCCTGTGGGCATTGCCCTTGACGCCTCTGTCCCACATCCTGCTGCACTCTGGATATTCCTTGGCAGCTGGAAGAACACTGGGACCCAGTGTGACCTCCAGAGAACAGCTCAGTGTCCAGAAATCATGGCCAGGGCCCAGTTTTTGAGGGCCAGGGTTGCATTTTGCAGGTAAATCCAGGAAGAATAGGTGAAGCTCATCAAGTGGTCCCTCACGCACTCCCACGTCACGTCCCCACTGGAAAAGCAAGGACAAGGGATTACAGAGGGGAATCAGAGCCAGAAGGGATGAATGACATGGGGGATACAGGAGCACCCTGGGCAGGGCCACGCCTGGTGCTGGGTCTGCAGAGCAGGACTGGGGACAGTGCCAGAGGGCACAGGGAGAGACAAATGCAGCACCGAGAGCAGAGCCCCAGGAGGGAGAGCAGAGCCCCAGGAGGGGAGAGCAGAGCCCCAGGAGGGGAGAGCAGAGCCCCAGGAGGGGAGAGCAGAGCCCCAGGACGGGGGAGCAGAGCCCCAGGACGGGGGAGCAGAGCCCCAGGAGGGGGAGAGCAGAGCCCCAGGAGGGGAGAGCAGAGCCCAGGAGGGGGGAGCAGAGCCCCAGGAGGGGAGAGCAGAGCCCCAGGAGGGGGAGAGCAGAGCCCCAGGAGGGGAGAGCAGAGCCCAGGAGGGGAGAGCAGAGCCCCAGGAGGGGAGAGCAGAGCCCAGGAGGGGAGAGCAGAGCCCCAGGAGGGGGGAGCAGAGCCCAGGAGGGGGGAGCAGAGCCCCAGGAGGGGGGAGCAGAGCCTGAGGAGAGCAGAGCCCAGGAGGGGAGAGCAGAGCCCCAGGAGGGGGAGCAGAGCCCGAGGGGAGCACGCAGCAGCCGTTGCTCACTTGCAGGAGTCGAGGCAGCCCTGCCAGCCCCGCTGCAGCAGTGCAGCCAGGCCCTGCAGCAGGGGCAGCAGGCAGCTGCGCAGCAGGAACAGCAGCAGCTCCCGCACGCTCTCGGCGAAGTGCAGCAGCGCCTCGGGGAGCCGGTGCTGGAGCTGTGGAGCAGAGACACGGCCTGGGGTGAGCCCAGCCCCCTGCAGGCAGGGCACAGCCAGTCTGCAGCCCTGGCACCTGGGATGTCCCATCTCACCCACCCCCTTCTCCAGCATCCTTCAGCTCTGCCCACATTCCCCCTTCTCCAGCACCCAGCAGACAGGGCACCCGCACTGTGACACACTCATGTCACCCCACTGCCACCAAGATGCTGGCTTCTGGAGCACCAGGGAGTTTTCTCAGCCCTCTCCAGTGGATGATACAACTATTCCTGAAAAGGGACCCTGGGATCTCATACCCTGAGACAATGAAACTTTTTCATGAGAAATGTTTCCCCCCTACTGAAACCCCTGTTATCATTTAGGATTTCTATTGGTCTTTAACTTTACTAGATAATTGTTCTTTTCTCACCTAGAATCTTAAAATAATTGCATAGTTCTCAACTTATAATTTTACTGGTTAGAATCCCAATCCCCCTAAACCCTATAAAAACCCCTTGCTGTGCTATGTATCCGGGTTTTGCTGGTAGAACCCTTTGAAGAATTAAAGCTTCCTTTGGAACATTTACAGTGACTCCTGAGATCTCATTCCTGGCCAGCTGAGAAGCTGAATTCTGCCTGGGGGCCCCCCAGAGCTACCTGGACTCCTATAGCAGCCCGAAACTAGAACCATCTTAGCCCTGGCAGCTACACTCTCCCTTCCACAGTCACTGGAAACAGAGAGGGCTGGTGCCACAGGAGGACAGATGGCATCAGAGACCTGCCATGGGGCTGTCCCCTTCCCAGAACCCCAACAGTGGCAGCTGCTGCCAGGAGCAGTGGCAAACACATCACCATGCTGCTTCAGCCTCCCCCTGTACCCCCCTGGTACAGATTCCCCAGTCCCACAAGCCCCCCACTGGCACTCCTTGTGTCCCCCAGCCCTGGGAGCCCCCACTCACCCAGTCACTGAGCCAGGGCAGGTTGCCATGGATCCAGGAGAGCAGCGAGTAGCACTGCTGGGACACATCCCAGGCCATCTCACCACTGGTTTTCCAGAGCAGTTCCAGCTGTGGCCAGAGCATGGACAGAGCCACGGAACCGTGGTGAGCCAGGCTGTGCTCCAGCCACCTGCAAGGGAGTGCTCAGGTGAGGGCAGTGCTGGACCATGGCTGCCACACAGAGCACATGGGCACGGAGCTGCCACCACAGGCTAACGGGGGAGAGCTCCAGCCTGAGCTCAGAGTGCTTCCAGGCAGGGCTGGCAACAGCTCCCAGTTCCCTCCCAAGCCCTCATGCTGCCCAACAGCCTCCCCGCCTCACCCCAGGCACGCTGCTGTCACAGACCTGTACCCCTCCAGGCAGCCAAGGGACACCTTCTGCCAGGCCAGCTGGGAGGCAGGCAGGATGCCTGAGGAGCGGAGCAGCTGAGCAGAAGACGAGGCTGCAAGAGACAAGTGTGGTCCTTGAGTGGCTCTTGGCTGAGGGGACACACGTCTGTCTGTCCCTAAGGACTCTGTGGGGACACAGGGCTCCAGGAGGGGACAGACAGACAGAACCCCCTGAGCAGGGAGACCCTCCCAAGGGGAACAGGCAGAGTCTGCCTGCAGTGCCTGCATCCCCAGGAGCCCCCAGCTGGACAGCTGGACAGGTCCCACTGCTCACAGCAGCCACAGGACAAAGGCAGGAACATGGAGGGGCTTTGCTCAGGGGAACAGCCACAGGAATGATCCCAGGGAGGAGGATCACTCCTGAGCAAGGGGAAAAAGCCTCATGCTCGTGACAGGGAAAGTTTAGGTTGCAAACAAAAATCAATTTCTCCATAGAAAGGGCTGTCCAGGCTGCCCAGGGCAATGTGGAGTTTCCATCCCCTGGGGGACGTGGCACTTGTGGGGACATGGGACAGTGGTGGCCTTGGCAGTGCTGGGGATGCCTGGTGTTCCCAGAGGGTTTCTGGATTGCTGTGAGTCCCGCCGTACCCTGGAAGGAGCCGTGTGTCTGCACGTCGTGCAGGAAGAAGCCAGCAGCGAAGGCCAGCAGGACGAGCAGCAGGCGTGACCAGGGGAAGCCCCGGCCCCTCATCTTGTGCAGCAGCTCCTGGGGGGAGGACAAGGCCCTGTGTCACTGTCACTGCAGGGTCCTGACACCGGGGAGGCCCCAGCACAGCCCTGGCTCCCAGCTGGGACAGACACATCTGCTGAGCAGCTGGGGCTTGGACAGGGACCAGCACATCTGTCCCCAGCGTGTCCCTGGCCCAGCACGTGCCAGCAGCAGGAGGGGCTGACCAGAGCTGAACTCTGGCCCCGGGTGCTGCCTGCTGTCCCTCACCTTGCAGGCAGCGTCACAGGCAGCCACATCCTGGTCCCCTCCAGTCCCCCTGGCTGCCAGCTCCTCGTTTGTCACTTTGAAGGAGCGAACCGTTTCCTGCAGTGACTGGTGCACCTTGGGGACAGCAGAGGCTGTGTCAGGACCCCCAGGTCCCCACAGACCCCCCGAGCTGCCACGGCACCAGGAGGGCAACCACAGGTCCCATGGGGACACTGCCAGCTCAGGGAGCTCTCAAAGCAGCATGGGGACACTCTCCCACCCCACAGCTGCCCCCACCCCACAGCTCACCCCTACCTTCTTGCTGCTGCTCTCCCAAGACTCCAGGAGGTGGTTCAGCAGCAAACTGGGGGGAAAGGACAACACAGGCTTGGTTAGGAGCTCCCAGAAGGAATTCAGGTGTCCCAAAGGTTCTGTAGGTGAGCCCTGGCCCTCCCTGGAGCCACTGACCTGGACTGAGCTAGGTGCTTGGTGTAGAGCTGCCTCCAGACGCTGAAGCTCAGTGGGTCCAGGCTCAGGCACTGGCCCATGGAGGTCAGAAGCTGGGGAGGGGGCACAGCAGGTCATTACATGAGACCTTCTTCCTGGCATGCCAGACAGCCCATGCCCCAGGCTGTACCCTGGCACAGCCAGCCAGCTCCTGAGGCACCAAACAGAGCTGCAGCACCCCTGCCCACAGAGGAGGGTGGAACTAGACGGTCTTCAAGGCCCTTCCCACCCAAACCATTGGATGATCTGATGACTCCTGTCCCCTGGGAGCAGGCAGCATCCCCGTGACAGCACAGGCCTGTCCTGCCCCCTCTCCATGGCACCACCAAACAGCCCGTGCCCCCGGCAGGCTCACCTCCTTCCTCATGGCGGGCGGGCAGGCGGGCGTGGCTCGGGACAGGAAGGAGGGGAAGTAGGTGTGCAGGGCTGCCTCGGGCCGGGCGCCGAACGCCAGCACCTTCAGGCGGGGGTAGAGGCGCCGCAGCTGCTCCTGCAGGCTGGGGAGAGCAGGGGGCTGCTGAGGGCACCAGGGGGGCACCAGGGGGGCACAGGAGGGCCCATGGCACGGCTGTGCCTGCATGGATCAGTGTACCTGGGGGACAGCGAGTTGTTGGGCATGAAGGCGAAGTCCAGCAGGGGGAAGAAGTCCTTGGGGCCGATCATGCCGAAGCCTTTGGTGAGGTTGGGGTGCATCCTGCAGAACAGAGCCCTGAGCTGCTGTGGGTCTGGCCTGGGGCAGTGCCAGCTCCAGAGCCCTGGGGACACAGGGTGGCACTCACATCAGGAGCCGGTCCAGGTAGGAAACGGCGTACGGTGAGAGGGACTTGATGCCGAGCACCGGGAGCATGACTCCAAGCCACACTGCAGGGAGAGGCAGGAGAGCTCTGGCTGGGCTGTCCCTACACCAGGACAGCCCAGCACACAAACCACCCAGTGGGCAGGCAGGCACATCCCTTGGGAAGGGCTTCAGCTGCACTGCAGGAGAGTGGAGCAGCACGCTCCCTGTCCTTCCAGGCAGGATGGTTCCTCTCGGGATCCCAACCTTTTCCCACCCCTAAGCAGAACCACCAGCAGAAAAGGAGGTGCACTGGTGGTCCCAGGAGAGGATGCCATACCTCTGCTCCCAGCTCTCACCTTTCAGGCCCTCGTGGAGGTCACTGAACCCGGCCTGCCCCAGTGCCCAGAGGACAGTCAGGCACTTCGCTGGCCGGTTCTGCTGGGAGCGCAACACCTCCAGGTACTGTGGGAGGACAGGACACAGGTGGGAAGAGCTGCAACCCACCCCAGCCCAAGCAAGCCTGGAGCCAGGTCCCCAGCCCCTGGGAGGGACCTACAGCTCCAGGTGAGGCCAGGAGCATTTTGAGGGAACAGAGGGAACCCCAAACCCAGCTCTGGGGGTGCAGGGCTGTTGGGTGGGGCAGGCAGAACCCACTGGGGACACAGGAGGGCAGTGAGGTACAAGGGCTTTGTGCAGTGGGATGGAGGAGCAGCACCACCAGGCCAACAGCACCCACAAACCTGGCTCACCCCAGCTCACCTTGCCCAGGTTGGTGGTGGCAATGCGGGGCCTGTCCAGGAGAAGGGCCTGGATGCAGATCCTGTACCCGTGCAGTGACTCCCCTGCAAAGGAGATGAGGGAGGTCCTGCTCAGCCACGGCCTCCAGAGAGGAATTACAAGAAGCTTCCAAAGAGGCAACGAGGCACAGACACTGGAGGGAGGCCAGGGTGCTGACCTGAGGCCTTGTCCAGCTCCTGCAGCATGGTGTAGATGCAGTGGTCAAAGAAGAGCTCCAGGACGCCCGAGGCCTTTCCCAGCAGGGAGCGGATGATGCTCCTCAGCTCCTTGCTCACCAGGCAGTAGGGATAGTCTGGGGGGCACGAGAGAGAGCAGTTTGGTGAGACCCTGCCCTGGAGAGCTCCAGCAGCTGGAGGAACCAGCCCAGTGTGAGGTGGGTGCAGGGAGTGCCTCATCCTCACACCAGCAGGGCAGCACTGGCCTCCTCCCCAGTGACTCTGTCAGAGGCAGCTAATCCAGCCCTAAGGGATGGCTTCCCATGGAATGCTGATGCTGGGGGATAGACAGGGGTCTGGAGAAGACACTTTGTTCTCCTCCTCCCTGCCACCCAAAATGACATTCTCACTGTGAGTGGAGACTAACTGGTAACACAGGAAAGGGAAATCCTGCCCCAACACCCCTCTAGCACTGAGGGTGGATAGCTGAGAGTGAACTCCTGAACTCCACAGCAGCAGGCAGAGGTCATGGATCCCTGTGGAGAAAGGGAGACTGGGGAAGCCTCCAATTTGCCAACTGTATGGACAGTTTCACTGTGTTTGTGGCCAAGAGAAGGCAGGTTTGGGGACAGCCCAGAACCAAGCAAATGCTCCCTGTTTTGTGAACAAAAGACCACAGGCCCCACCACTCCCGAGGGGCAGCAAGACACGGACCGTGGGGGTGCTGGCTCAGCACGGGGTCACTCCTGGGAGCTTGCAGCTTGTAGTTGAGGTACCCAGCCAGGTCCTTCACCCACACTGAGGGGTTCTCAGGGAACACACTCTTGCTCTTCTCCAGCTCCTTCTGCAGATCTGCCAGGTCCAGCTGGAAGTGACAGACAGACAAACTCAACCCAGGATGAACGGAACTGGGCAAAAAGCACAGGAAGGAGAAAGTTAACTCTGACCCCTAAGAGGCCATTGAGGGAAATGCTTCTATCTCCATTCTGAGACCACTGCCCTTCCCACATGGAAAACCCCTGCTGCCAGAGCTCCAGAGCACTGCCTGGGGCAGCCAGTTCCCAGCCAGTGAGCCCATCAGCCCAAACCAAGGACTTGCTCATAGCTGCAGCCTGGCAAGCACAAGCCCCAGTGATCCCAGCCACAGCTGGTCCACAGCCAGGGTCCTCCAGGGAGGAAACAGCCACCAAACCCACCTGATGAACAACCCACAGCACCAAACCAGGTACACAGCAGCAGCTCCCACCCCTCTCTGCTGCTACCCAGGCATGTTCATGCCCTGCTTTTACAGCTGAATCATCTGTGGGGCTGCTCCATCAGGGCTTGCTGCAAGGCTCAGACTCTGTGAGAGCTTGACCATGTCCCCTGTGAGTGGATTCCACTGTCACACTGAGCCAGGTGCCCTTGGGCACTTTGCCTCAGCCCTGCCCTGTGAGAGGAATTCTACCCAAACCAGCTGGTGCCACAGCAGGAAACAAAACCTGCCCCCAAACCCCCATCAGTGACCTGAGAAGGCCACACAGTGTGTGTCACTGCTGAGCACAGGGACAGCTCTGGCTGCCCTGCCTCCCCAGGGAAAATGGGAGTCCCACACACTCCTGCACCAGCTGTCACTGTCTCCACTGGATGTGGAGAACTACTGGAAGGATGGGGAGAAACCCCACCCAGTGCAGGGAAATCCCCTGTTGAGGAGGCCCCAGGGCAGGAGGGGGATGTAACACACACACAGGGGTAGGGGAGCAGCTGAGTGAGCAATGCCTGCCAAGCCTGGGGACACACCACCCCAACACAGCCTGCCTCGGCCAGTTCTGGAACCCTCCCAGCTCAGGCACGGTCAGGACAGGCGAGACAGACACAGACAGGTTCTGCAGACCCAGCCAGAGCACAGAACTACAAGAGTGACTCCCAGGGCCCCACCACCCAGACAGGGAGGAGGTTCCAGCCATCACGAGGCTTCCTTGGGGTTCCTCCCAGACGCAGTGGTGACAAAGGGAACCAGAGATCCCCTTCCTGCTGCTCTGCCTCCAGCCTCCAGCACAAGGCAGCTCCCTCCTGTGCAGCCCACATGGTCAGGCTGAAG
This sequence comes from Muscicapa striata striata, assembly GCA_030060385.1. NCBI lineage: Eukaryota > Metazoa > Chordata > Aves > Passeriformes > Muscicapidae > Muscicapa > Muscicapa striata. Next base: position 1,320 of record JAREIS010000706.1, on the reverse strand, counting down.
GAGGACAGGGCAGTGCTCTGCATTGCTCCTGTCACCCGGGGCAGAGAGAACACGGGCTGGGAACACTGCTCTGGGAACACTGGCCCCGTGCTCTGCCTCCACACGCTCCCGTGGGCTGGGACCCAGCCTGGCACACTCACAGCTTTCAGGGCTTCCTCCAGGGAGCGGCTCCTGCCCGGTTTGGCTCCGGCGTCGCTCCCCGACGGTTTCTTCCCGCTCTTCCCCGAGTGCTGCTTGCGCTGCGGCGGCTCGGGGGCCGCGGCCGGGGGCACCTGCTCCTTGTTCTGCTTCCGCAGCGCCCGCTCGAAGCCCAGCTGGAAGATGGTGCTGGAGGTGGCGATGGGAGCTGGCAAGGGGACAGGGAAAGGGTGACACAGAGCGGCGTGGGCAGCGGCGACACGAGGGGATGGATCTGGGGCACGACGGCAGATCGTGCCCCTCACCTATGGCCACACGGGGGCCACGGTGTGGGGGGGCCCAGGGATGGAGTACAGCACCCCCGGGGCCCCACACAGACCCCTCTGCACCCCCAGGGCCCCACACAGACCCCTCTGCACCCCCAGGACCCCACACAGACCCCTCTGCACCCCCAGGACCCCACACAGACCCCTCTGCACCCCCACACAGACCCCTCTGCACTCCCCGCACAGACCCCTCTGCACCCCCTCACAGACCCCTCTGCACTCCCCGCACAGACCCTTCTGCACCTCTAAGGCCCCACACAGACGTCTCAGCACCCACGCGGCACCGCCGCCAGGCCCAGACGAGCCCGCGCAGCCCGGTACCGCTCCCGGACCCGAGGGACCCACCGGAGAACCGCACCCACCCCACGCGAGGCCCTGCAGCTGCGCCCTCCTGGCCCCGGGACCCACTGCGGACCCCAGCCCCCGAGACACGGAGCCCCCAGACCCACGGGACCTCCGCCCGCCACACCGGGGGCCCGCGGCCGCTGACACTCACCGGGCAGGGGCAGAGCGCGACCGGCATTGGCCTCTCCCAGGGCACGGCGGCTGCCAGTGCCGCCCGCGGGGCCCCGGCGGCCCTTGCGCACCACCTCCCAGCGCCCGGCACCGGCGCCGGCCATGGCCGGGACCGCGGCCGCTCCCGCCGCCGCCATCGAGACCCGGAGCGCCTGGGGCGGCGCCGGGGCAGGGCCACGGCGCGTGCGCGCGCCGCCGCCGCTGACTGGCTGCGCCTTCGGACACGCGCCGCCAGCACCGGCTGCCACGTCCCCGCCCCGCCTCGCTGGGAAACGTGACCGGGGAGCGGCCCCGCCCCGGAGAGAGCAGCGCACCGCCTGCCTGGAGACCCCGCCCACAG